>JAKCWG010000476.1:0-136531 GCA_021464415.1 Lonicera japonica
GGTGATTTCTAAATTTTCATTGGATCGTATTTGGTCATGAATTATTTGACGATATCCCCCCCAAGTTTTCGTGTGGTGCCTCTCTAAATCAAAAAACCATCTCAGGACTGCCCCCGTGAGAGTCATATGAAATGCTTGAGCCAACTCAGGTTCTCCACAGCCAGATACTTCATGGATAGATATATGATTGCAGATGTATTTTTGGGGGCGTGGTTCCAGTAAACTTGGTGATAGAGGGGAGCTTGAACCCCAGGGGTAATCTTGCTTCAGGGTAGAGAGAAAAGGCATTCACATCCGTAATTCGTCTGCCCCTTTTATTAGAGAAACTCTTCTGCAGGACCCTCATCTGTTCCTTCAATTTCTTTATTTCTTCATTCTCTTTCGATATCTCGTCGGGCTGTTCCCGAGCTATAACTGATTCTGCATATACTGTCCGGGAGTCGGTTTATATCTGGGTATTCATTGGGAGGGGCTACCAGGGCTGGTGGTAGGACAGGTTTGTGCAGAGGATTTGTGGCCATTGGGTGGTTACTAAGGGTCGAAACATGGTTGGACTTGGGGTTGCGGCCAGATGATGGGTGGCTCTTGTTGCTGATAAGTAGGGCCGGAGTCCGGGGCCCATTGGTTCTGGTTATTGGGGTCAGTTTGAATAGGGCCTGTTGGGATAGGACCTGTTTGTTGTGGGTTGGTGCCTTGGACTGGGGGAGAGTACTTGTGATGATTGCCCTTGATTCGGATCTCGATTCGGTGGTAGTCGTTCAAACCCGGTAGCGCAGTTCGTTAGGCTGATAATTCTTCCATTCGAATTCGGGTGCTCTGTTGCTCTGTAGTGAGGCTTGCAAGATTCTTACTGACGGTTATCAATAGGCGATGCAGGTCTTCTAGGGTAGCGGAGCCCTCGGTACCTCTACTACATTCGGATCAACTCTCGGATCTCTGAGTCATTTGAATTTGAAGTTGACATAGTTGGAGTGCTCGGTCGAACCAATCTGCCGGTGTAGTTTTTTCCTTCCCAACCTTCCAAACTGTAGTCGTAGGAATGTAGATAAATCACATAGTGGAGATGAAAGAAGACTAAGGTGTGATTCATTTATGTCAAGAGAAACCATGGAGAAAGGAAAACAACGAAAACCAAGTTTCGGGTGTTTGTAAAGACACGTCAACCACAATTTAAGTGAATTCCCAGTGGGAGTTTGGGGTAGGCAGCAAAGTGCTTCTTGGGTTACTTAACTTGTCCCGAATTTTGTAAAACTCATCTTTTGTCTTTGTGAATTTGGGAATATCTCTCCTCTTGAGTTGCTTTTCATGAGAGATGTACCTGGAAAATTCACAACGAGGTGATCTCGATGTAAATTTCTATGACGGAGGTTGATCAGCCTCTGGCCGCACTCGCCAATATCTGGGGGAGATATACATAACAAGGCCTATGCGGTACAAACTCCTCACGGTTGATAAAAAAAGATAAGAGTGTTCTATCTTGACTCTTCCTATATGCAACACAGGTGTAATGCAAGGTGAAGGCTTCAGGCTCCCTCCTATTTGGCAAGACCTTGCGATATACCCCAGGGGCGGGTACGTGCAAGAATCTTTTGATATACTTCCCGGGTACGTGAGTGTTCTCGTCACTCGATATACCTCGAGAGGGCGTACTTGGCCAAGGAGAGTGGAAGTAAATGCTTTCGATTTATGTTGGCCCAAGCAAGCCAACTCCTTACTCACTTATAATACTTCAGGAGGTTTGGGGTAAAAATCACACTCGTAAGAACCATGCATGAATAATGATGTGCGTGAAAACAAGAGTTTTCGAAAAGTTTTAATTTGCAAATATATTATCTTTTCAAGGTGTATTTGGAAAACGCTATTTTACTTGAAAAAATATTTCTTTACAATCAATTATAACAGAAAGGGGAAATCCTAAACATATGTCTATGTCAATGAATGGACTCTACTGCGCCTCTAGGTCAAGTCAACAATAAAATCCAGGCACCACGTTAGAAGGGCTTAAAAAGGCATGTAGGGAAAGCAGTAAAAGCATGCATTTCAACATATTATAAACAAAAGGTCCACATATAAGAGCCTAGTTCTCTTGTGATCCCCAGCAGAGTCGCCACTGTGAGAATCCGCAAATGCGACCCCATTTTTATTTTCTCACTAAAAGAAGAAAAAAAAAAATTTCTTCTCCAACATTTTTTTCTTTATACTCACGGTTAGCTTAAGAAAAATTTTCCTTTTTGTTTTCTATTGTATCACCTCCGTCCAAAAAATAGAGAAAGTAATATATATATATATACATACATACATACATACATACATACACAACTTGAACAACAATTGTAGAAAAATAAGGATACACTCTCCATTTCCTTTGGCTCAAGCTAACCATATTTAGTGAAAGAGAAAGAGTGGAGTTGTTGACCAAAATTAGTGGGGGAGTGAAAATCTCTCTTTGTTGGAGACTTAGTCAAAATTTTCAAATTCTAAATATCTAAATAAATTTTATTTAATAAAATAAAATTTTCAAATATATTTTGTTCAAAAGAAAATATACAAAGTAAGCCCGAGTCTGAGCCGAGTCGGGTCGATCTAGTACTCTAGTACGATCGCTGTGTACCTGTGGTAAGCCCATATATAATAGTCCTCATCCAATTATACGAAATTGGGTAAACAAAACATTTATGTAAACTCATAAAATAATTCACATTCTCTAATGTAGGACATAGGTAATAAAGCTTGCTTTAATTTTTTCAAAATACACACCAAGTTCCAACACTTCCTCATACACATTTTCATTCCCATAGCAAAACAGAACTTACAAAAACCCCCATCCTTATTCTTCAACCACTCCTCTCTGTCTAGCTCTCTCTCTATCTCTCTCTCTCTCTTCATCTCCTATCCTCCTCTATTCTTAAGCTATTCTATCAAGCCCAACATTCGTTTCAAGGTTTCTCGCCTAGCTTTGATAACTACAATATGCTAGCCTCTTATAATTATGGCTAAGGAAACCAATAACCTACCCAAATCAAGTGTAAAGCATTCCAAAACGTATCGAGGTTATTTTATCATCACTGATATTAATAATAGTCTATACCGATCATAAGACACATAAGTCGCCATACGCGACTCCGCTTTAGTGGGTTTTTGGTACAATTCTCATGGAGAATGATTCATACTTGTAATCAATGTCATATATATGTATAACTACTACTTATTACCCATAATCAACCATTTATTATGCACTAATCCCAAAATCCCCAATTTTCTAGTTCATACACCTAGCTACCAAATGGGTATGATGTGTAGATGCAGTATATGGCTCATAGCATGATGAGAATTGATAATGCATGATATCTTTGTGTTAATCTACCTTTATGCACCATTGATTGAGCCTTAAACCAACCCAACCCACATGTACGTCACAAACCTAGGGTTCTTCATTAAAAATCCCCATTTTTTTATGAAATCTTTAGTGCAACACATACCTCTAAATCCGACGACCTTGACTGAAAAGCTCCTCAAAAGAAATGGAAAAATGGAAATGTAATAGTTTGAAAAACAAGTTTAATATTAGTGTTCCCACCTCAGAGAAGCAAGATCCTCGAGTTAATAATGCCGTAGACGCCGAATAACGAAACCCTAGCTCTAGCTCAAGCAGCCATGGAGGAGGAAAAAGATTGAAGATGATGAATAGAGCCAATTTAACCCCAAATCTTGTATAAGGATGAAAAACCCTCAAGCACCACTCAAGAATCTCTTACTTTCTCTCTCTAGAACTCTCTTGGTGTACATTAGAAGTGTATGGTTCAAAAATGGGGAGAGATGGGAAGGTTTGGTTGCATGAAAATGGAGTCAAAGCTTTAGAAAACTTGATTTTTGACCTCTCAGGAGTTCATCAGTCGACTGAGCAGTCCATCAGTCGACTAATGTGCTATAATGCCCATTGATGCTATTTTTTTTGGAAGTTTAAGTGCTTCGCACTCAGTTTTGACCACCGAGGAGTGAGAACTGGGTCTCGGCCAAAACACAAAAGTTTTATATAATTGAATTTCCTTTCCAACGACTCAAATAGGGACTTATTTGGAGTCTAGATGAAGAAGTTATGATTTTTTGAAGAAAGGAACGTCGGTTTATCAGTAAAGTTAAAATAGGCGATATAGGAGACGATTCTCATTCAGACCACTCAAATTTACTTGTGGCCATGCAAGGGAGTTATATAACACTATTACAACATATGGAAAGTATCTAAACTACGCTGACCTTTACGGTACAGAATTTCACTATCCAAAACTTGAATTTGCCTTAATAGAGATTAAGAATCGCGATTATCGTGATATGATGGAACAGGGTACTACAACTCACCTAAACCCTTAACATGTGAGATTTCACCTCTCTAACCTCTAAAATGGTGAGGGTTGAATGGGAGAAGGAAGGAGGAAGAAAGATGAACATATAGCGAGGTGAAATGTTTAAAAACCCCTGCCCAAGCTCTAATTGATCAGAAGAGCATTTTCCTAAAGCCACATTTCCTTTTCATAAAAATCTCACTTTTCTCAGCCCTTTTTTGTCTCCTGAAATGACTCTAGCTCAACTCGGCCTTAAAATGATACATGTAGAGGGTAAAGAGATGAAACTCAAGCCATAAACGGGGACTTATTTGGACTTCGTATGAGAAATTTATGGCCTCTCTAAGTTGGCCAAAAATTTATTTTGGCAAAAGTTTAATTTCTCACTGTTACCTACCAACTTCAGCCACGGCTTGCCGAAATCCGTTCCAAATATGCACGCATACTTAATATCATTAAAATAACTTGTTAGAAGTGTTGGATCAACTATAACGGTTCCAGAACGTAAATTGGCTCCTCCAACGGAGATTTGGCCTTAAACGGGCATAAGAGGGAAATTGGCGCGGAAAAGAAATACGAGGCATTACAATCTCCCTTCCTTAAGAAGATTCATCCTCGAAACTTAAATAACGATGGATAAGAAGCAAAACAACACTCCAAATCATGTTGGTCTCCACTCCTTAAGAGGGTATTTATAGTCTTGAAAATATAATATTCCAACTAAGAACGTCTGAATAGCCACAACTCTGAAAGAATGATTAAATACTGGATTCTATGGCACACAAAGGCCTCCATTCGAGTTGCGTACCGATAAATGGAAAAAATGTCTTTAAATAAGGTTCCTCATTACTAAATTGCCCAAGAATAATAACCAACCAGGTTACGAGTTTACAAAGTCAAATCAAACCCAATATGGCATCCCCAGTCAAATTTTAAAGGGTTCCTGACGTTGCACTACATATGATGCAGTATTTACTTCTCAATTGATAAGCACGTTATAATGCGCTTGTACATGCTTATACATGCACGTTATAATATACTTATATGGCTAAACACAGTAAATTAACTCCAACTTACAACTTATTTGATATCATGTTCCTAATATTCAAGCCCAACAAACTCTATTATTTGACTCAAACTAATTTCGTCTCTCGACTCTATTAGATGTGGAATATAAAATCAATTAGGTTCAATTTATTTTTAAAATCCAATTATTAATTCTCCCATAGCCAAACGCATGTATAAGATCAAAACACTTACTATACCCATCAAAACACAATTTATATCCGCTTTTAAAAAATTGTAAATTGAATCTAACAAATTATAATGAGAATCTAATCTTATTTTTTATCAGTTAAAACAAGCATTCAATGGGAGGAATTATCAGTTTTCACCTACGCGTAGCTAATTCAAAGATCTAAAACTTTTGTTTCTGGAGTTTTCTTTAAATTCCTTATGGATTAGTGCCAAAATTTGGTAGAACAATAGTATTGTGCACCGCCAATCACTTCTTCATTCGAAATCTTCTCGATTTAATTCCAAACACCTGAGAAGCTCTAAAAACACAGCAAATGTAATAATATATGATCTCCAAAGTATATATATATATATTAGTGAGTTACAATGTAACAATTTCTTGGCACATCAATTTGATGTGCCAGTATACCCGTTTTCAAACATACATGAGTTTCTAAGGCCGTCTAATTAATAGTGGGCCTACATACTCTATGCCGTTGGGTTGACCATAACATGAGCTACCAGTGCTGGACTTGACAAGTCAAGCCGTTGTCGAACTATCAAAAAAAAAATTGAAAATGAACACCTAGTGGGATCAAAGAAAATGGAGCACAATCATAGGCATACAATTTTTCTTGATACGGCCCAAGTATCGAAAGAAAACAGAAAAGGAACATCTAGTGGGATCAAAGAAAATGGACCCCTACCTGTAACCTTATTAGGCATATTAGGCATTGAAAGGAGTTGCCCCCACTTATATCAATAATTTTTTATTTTTATTTTTTTGGAATAAAAAAACCCAACATATATTAATTCATCATCAACCACATATAGAAGCCGATTAGGAAAAGGAGAGCAACCCACAAACAAAAATGTTGTGGTTTATATTAGAATTTATAGGTTTATATTACAATTGACGGATTTGAGTCGTTATATTGGGCTGGTGGATTTGTGGCATATCGTTTTCTTATATATTTGAGGTTGCGTTATTTTCACAAGATTTATAAATTGGGAGGATAGAAAAATCAAATGATCGATTTGAAAAAAAATTGTGATTTTAAAATGTAATGATTTTTAATTTATTCGTTGTTTCAAGTTTTCAGATCTTTTAATTTATTTTTAAAATATAAAAAGTAGCATAAGTTAATTTTAAGTCAGTTTCTTGTTCACAGGTGTAGTTGATTTGGATAAGATATATCGATGAATGAAATTGGAGGAGAGATAAAAACATTTAATCCTTTGTATTCTTCGATCAAGCTAATTTTATTTTATGGGATTCTAGAATTCGCAATTGACACAAAATTTAAAAATCTCATAAAAAATTCAAACATAACACTTCAAATATAAACTTTACAGAAATCATCAAATCTCACTTCAAGAACCACGTGGAAAAAAAGATACCCAGATTGATTTTGTCCTCAAGTTTCAAGATTTTGTGTCCTCAAACATACTAATGGTGAGTGTTTAATTAGAAATTAAATCCATATAATAACGTACAAATATTTCAGATCTTATTTTAATACAGTATTTGAAATACTTCACTATTGTATAAGATTTTTTTAAAAAAAATTATTGTACTAAGAACTATGTACGTTATTATCCCCTACACACCTTCAAAACCCGCTCTAATAGAAATAGAGACATAGAAACATGATATAAAAATAAATTTTAATATTATTGTGGATGAACGACAAACCATAGTGTTTTAACAAGTATGAGCTAGCATATATATATATATAGGAGAGCATTTCGCATAAGTACAAAGTTTAAGAATAATTTTGTATGAATTGAGCTTTTAAAGAGGTACACAGATGTATTTTTTGATAAAACGTACTTAATGAAGATAATCTCCACGACTATTAGATTAACACTACCAAATTTTATTCAAAAATATATCCGTTTACTCCTTGAAAAGTCCTAATCCATACAGAATAATCCATTAACGTGGTCCTAAATTCCTAATTACTTGTGGGAAACTTTTAATATTTATATATGGAGGGTGGTATTTTGGGGAAAATAAATTAAAGTCCCCATTGTTTGGTGGGTTAACAGATCGCCCCCTAAACTATTTTTCCCAACACTAAACCCTCTTATACTATTGCTGCCTTTCACTTTACCCCGACCTAGTTAAAAACGGGTAGCTTTTAAAAAAAAAAAATCGATATTCATTTTCATTTTGCCTATTATTTTTTTTTTACATGTTTTCATATTTGTCCTTGTATTTTTTGTTAAATAAAATGATCATAAAACATAATATACATTACCATTGGAATAATCAACAACTTTTAATTAATTAGTTTTTAGCGAAAGATGGAATATTAATCAAAGTCATCACAAAATGTATGTATCATTATTCATTGGAAAATACTAAAAAATGGTCGCTTAGTCATACTCTAAATTTTGAGCACCTCTACCTCAAATAAATAGTTTCACATACAGTTATATTTTGGGGTATATGAAATTATTAGTGTCATTTAAATTTTTTGAACATACTCACCGTAAGGTCTTTGGTATACTCTTATTCGTTGGAATATTATGATTTTATTATTAAAAATATTGCATTATTTTTTAAAAATAACTACCCTAAACCATTGCACGTAGGCTCCCATATTATCCTAACTCATTGCATTATTGTGATTTTATTATTAATAATGTAACGTGGAATCCTCTGTTTGAAAATCTGACAATTTCTAAATGAGTCAGGGTAAAGTAAATGTTTTAATAGTGTGCGTGTGTGGTTTGGGCTGGGGTTGGGGGGTGTGGGGGGTTAGTGAGAGGTAAAATAGTTTAGAGGGCAACCTATTAACCCGACAAACTGCAGAGTTTTAATGTATTTTCCCCTTTTTCTTTTAGGCACCTCAGTATCAAAATTAGCTAAGTAATCTTACTTCGGATAAAGTTTTTAATTATTAAATTATATGGGCTTCTTAAAAAAATTGCAAAATTGATAGTTACGGGATTTGAACTTTATCACAAGTATGATTATGGGTGTATTTGTCACGCGAGATTAGAGGTAGGATTGGATTAATTAATCCTATCTAATATTTGTTGTTGGAAAGGATAAGATAAACAAATCTTATCCTGTGTTTGGTGCAAAGATGATATCTTTATACTATCTAGCATTTGGTGCAACACGGGACATGATTGCAATCAGAATTAATTATCCTTTTATCATATTATAACCAAATAAAACTTTACCACCCCAATAGGTAGTATTATTCAATCCCATGGTTGCTGGATAACAAAACAAATATAAAAATAAAGTTTTGATTAATTTATTTCGATCTTCTTTACGCCCTTTAGATATTCAAAGTGATTAGTGAAAATTTTTGACCACCCAAAATTACAGTAACTCAACTAATAAAATTCATTTTTCCCTTCTGAATTGTTTTCCCTTTTTTCACTTCGAGAGAGATCTCCAATACTTTTCTCTAGTTTGACCATTTTATTGTTTATATGAGTCACACACTCAATCTGAATTTTTTAATTTTTATTCCCATATTTAAATTTTTAAATTGTTATTCCTAGATTGTTTATGTGTGACAATCTCGGCTCTTTCTAGCTACTCATTCCCAGATTGTTTGTATGTGACAATCTCGGCTCTTACTAACCTACTTCAGCGATTCTGATACAATATTTAACAACCTCAGTTCTCTTCTCAAATAATAGTTAGTCAAGTTGTAATTCAGGTTCATTCCACGAACATATATACCAATGACATTCTCATTATACTACCAACGTGGGATGTTTGGATCGTTACAACCTCCTCCCATTAAATCCCTAAAGTTGTCAGGTCAGAGTCACGCACAAAAATCTCCGCTTTTACTAGCTACATCCAACGGTTCCAACTCACCTCAACTACACAAACCCAACCAAAAATATCCACACAATAACATGGTAGTGGTCATGGGTCCACTCTGATACCATATATAACCACCATGTTCTCCCCCAAAATAGGTAACCCAAGTTGTGGTTTACGGCCATTACACTACTGATATATGATATTTGGGTCATTACACTTTATAATTTTAATCAAATAATACTAATAAACTAGAGATCGAATTGCATCTTGAGTAAGAGGAATAAAGTGAATTTGAAGCACACTCTAGTGGTTGTGATGATGCAGATGAGACAGATAGAAGAGTTGGGTACTGAAAGTAAGCCTTAGCATAAGCTTCTTCGAGAGCCTGGTGTTCTAATGTTGTTGGCAATAAAAATTCAAATATTAGCTTTGTGAAAGAAGATAAAAGATGACTTCACTACTGTGTAAGCTTCTTCAAGAGCCTGATGCTCTAATGTTGTTGGAAATAAAAATTCAAATATTACCTTTGTCAAAGTCATTAATTTAGACTTCCTAATTCAAAAATCCTCCAATTTTTGTTTTGGATTAGTTAGAAACCATATTAGGTTCGATTATTCACTTGCATGTGGTCATGTATAATTTCAGAAGAAATCGTGTTTGGGCTGCACACACAACCATCTCTACTCTGATGTATCAAAGATCAAGGGCGGATCTAGAATTTTTCAAAAGGAGAGCTGTTATAAAAGTAGAAAATCATAACAAAATAAAATATATTTTTTTAATTACAATATTAAGAAATTTTTATATCAAAGCATAGTACAAATGATAAAAATATTTATCGAAGTTACACCGACTAAATTTTTACATCAAAGCATGGTAAACAATAAATAAAAATATACCTCTATTTATGTGGTATGTATTTTGCTTAAGGTTATATTGTAACCCAATGGAGACTAGAGAAAATTATAAATAAAACCCAAATGGAGAGAAGTTGGTTGGGAGTTTAAATTGGAAAATGAGAAAAGCGGGTTATTTATAAGGACAAAACTGTAGAGCCAGAGAAGTGGGGTGATGGATATTGGGCTGCGGGCTTTTCTTTTTTCTTTTCTTTTTTTTTTTTGAGAAAAGGCTGCAGGCTGAGCTATCCTTAAGATTGACAAACTACTTTAGTGGTCGTTTAAATAAATTTGAATTAATCTTTTTTTAAATATAGAAATGTCATCTTACATATGATTTATGTAAAAAAAAAAATAAAAAATTGGCATTTGTTTATCTCTTTTTAAGGGTGGGGCTATTGCCGCACCTCATATGTCTCTGTAACACTCTTTATATTTGACTCGGTATATTTGGACCGAGTATATGATCATTTACTCGGTGTAATAAAGCCGAATTACTGTTGAAAATAAAAAAAATACATTGACTGGGTCCGATAGCACCGAATAATGTGCACATATTTGGCCCTATTGCACTGAATCAATGTACACATATTCGGTCCTATTACACCAAATCAAAGTGAGAGTGTTACAGAGAGATATGGTGGGTGGCAATAGTCCCACCCCTTTTTAATTTGATACAATTTTTGTTTGAAATTTGTTCTGCTGGGCTAAGTTAATTTGGGCTTATATTTAGATGTTGTGGCTCGGTGGATATGTGGCCTTCGAGCGTGCTTCGTTTAATGTTTTTAATTTGTTATGTATAAATGTGTTATTTGTTAGTTATTTTAGATCCTTTTCATATTGGTGCATATGCATGCTGAACCGTTGATTATTTTAAATGTGTGTCTCTGATACGTATTGAGCAAGCACAATCGCATGGTAGCTTAGTTTAGCTAGGATTTTGCCCAACATCCCTCCCCTTTCTCAAAGCCATTCGGATTTGCTCATCGCTTGTATAGAAAAAAAAAAAAAAGGAGAAGAAAATAAAGGCGTAATGTCTATCCTTTACTACTTGTTTCACTTTGATTACTAAACTTAATTTTTTTTTTTTTTGCCAATTTGGACACTTTACTCTTTAAAACTATTCTATTTTGTCAAACCGTTAATTTCCATTAAGGTAAGTGGATCGAAATCTAATGTGGCAACTATTAGCACGCGTGGCAATCCAATTCGACCTTTTGTCATCAAATCAAGTGGAAAAAAAATAAAATAAGGAACGTCATCTCCAGCGAACTGCCGGAGTTTATTCCCCGGCGGAAAGTCCTCTGTTCTGATTAAAGCTTAGACCCAGCTGTCGAAGTTCCCGGGATGAAAGTGCTAGGTTTTGATTGAAGCTAAGACCCATCTGCCGGAGTTAATTATAGAAAAGTCATGCATTATATGATTACTACTCCACTTGAAATAGATCTAAAAATAAACCCAAAAAAAATAGATCTAAAACTTGAACAAATGAAACACATGCCACATGGAATAGATCTCGAAAAGTTATTTTCGTCAACCAACTTATTTCGCTTTGACATACATTATTCTAAAAAGTAGCAGGAACACTGATTATATATTTTTAGTATGCTTTGGTTTTTTTTTTTTCAGTTTGGCATTCTCTGTTTTTTAAAACTTCAAAAACTATCCAGCGAGGGCATTGTTGAGTTGTAGAGTTTAATTTTGTCCCAGGAATTAACTCTCGCAGCTTGCCGAAGATAATGTTGCTGGCGAGAGAGTATTTAACTCTGGGAGCTGATTGGAGATGACGTGGCTTTTTTTCCACCTCATTTGTTGACAAATTGTCTAGGTGGATTGCCACATATGTAATTAGTTGCCATATCAGATTTCCATCCAATCAATTTAACAGAAGTGTGCATATTGTAATTACAATAAAAAATTTGTAGTTACAGTAAAAACATATTAGCTGAAAAAATTATACTAAAGATAACAATTTACAAATAGATAAAAATAGATACAACAAATAGTTATATATATAGCAGGTAAATTAGTTATAAAAGAAAAATAAAAATAATTAATAACATAGAGATAAACTGAAATTTATTAGATTAAAACATATAAATTGAAAATTTTATGTTAAACACAAAAATTTACAAACATATTAACTGAAAATAAGCAGATAAAGTAACATTAATGTCACTTTTCATAATTACTTCGTTTATCTAAAAATTATTATAACAAATCAGATTTGTATAATGATCATTTTTAAATTAAAAATCAATTTAATATTGAATATTAAATATTTTAATTATCCGATATATATAGTTATATTAGTCAAACATTAATTTGTGTTTCCTTATAAACATCTTCATTCGAATAACCAATTGATTATACAATGTCAAAATTAAGGTTGCCAAAAACTATTCAAAGGGTATTGTCGTCATTTTGCATTCTAGCTAGAATTTAGTGGATTTAATCATATTTATAGTCAATAAGTCAAAAGAGGGGTGTGCTATTAATTTTCGATCTTGCATGGTTCTCACCCTTAATATGTATCTGTTTTAAAGGCTAAATCCTAATTTTCTATTATCGAAACGACTTTGGCGACATTGTAAAGGTCGAAATCACATTCATAGGCCGATAATTTTTCTGGGGAGGTCGAGCTATTAAAAGAAAATGGACAAATTAGGCAGAAAGTGAACCCCGGCCTTGTTGTAAAGTTATTAGTAGTGGTGCACACGGTTCGGATTGGACCATTTTATTACTTAAACCTAAACCAACCCAATCTAATCAGTTTATGAAAATTTGTACCCAATCCAAACCAATTATATGGCAAAACCAAACCAATCCAAACCAAACAACAGCGGATTAAGTTGTTGGTTTCAATGAGCCAACAATTCTACATTTAATTTTAACACTAACGTCCAAGATTTGAACTACTATTGGTCTATTTTAAATTTATTAACCTACCATGTTACAATGCATGATTTTAAAAAGTATTTAGGTAGAGTGAAGTTTTAAACAAGAAAGAGTTCATAAGATAGAAATGAAAATTTTGATTAGGATTAATCACTTATTTTTATCATTTATTGTATATCAATGATGAGAACAAGTTCACTAATAATATTAAAGAGACATGAATAATTAAACATACAAAATATAAATTATATATTGTTATTAGTTTTGGATTGGTTCTGTTAGTCGAACCAAACCAATTCAATAGGTTTTTTAAAAGTTAATCCAAATCAATCCAATAAATTTTATAAACCTAACCAAATCAATCCAATTAATTTTATAAACCTAACTAAATCAATCCAATAAAGCCTAATTAAGTAGTTATGTGATCTTCAGTTACCTATAACCATGTGCACACGTACTTATTAGGCATTCGCAGGAGTTGCCTTCACAGAGATATCTATATTTATATCGTAAACTTTGTGGTTTATGTTAGAATTCATAGACTTATATTACAATTGACTGAGGATTGGTAAATCAAATGACTTGAAAATTTGTGATTTTTAAAATCTAATAATTTTCAATTTATTCATTCCTTTAAGTTTTCATGAATTCTTTATTTGTTTTTAAAACAAAAAAAGTTGGATAAGTTGGTTTTAAGTCGATTATTTTATAATTTTCTCTTGTGATGGATTTGGAGAAGATATATTGATAAATGAATTTGGAGGTGAGAGAAAAACACAGAGTTTTATTAAAGTTAATTGAACGCTCCAATCCTTTTTATTCTTCAAATCACCCTGCATAGAATTTTGTGGGGTCCAATGACCCCACATAATTTTTAGGTTATGCAGTTAAATAGGGTAAAATGTGATTGGATTTGGACTTAAGTGTATAATTGACACTACTTAAATTTAAAAATAATATATATATATATAAAGCATATGACTTGAACATACTTTTCATAAGAAATATTATTCAACCTCAAAAAATGTCCAAAAATTATGTCTCCAATGCATTTTGATAACGTATACATTTCCTATTGGATTCTGCATTTTTTAGGCTGAGTATATAGCATTCCTTTTTCTTTATTCTTTCAGGTCACTATAGCTGGTGTGAATATTGTTATCCGAATATTCCCACTAATTAAATTTTTTAGCTATGCCACTCAAAATAGCACATGTTTTTTCTTGACATTCTCTCTCATTCGTGGAGCGAAGAAAGCGGGCCTTTGCCCTAGCTCTATCCTTTGGAAACCAAACAAGCTACGAACGAATGGGATACAACCTAAAATAACACAAACTTACAGAATTTTAAAGCACCAAAAAAAATCACAAAAAAAATTGTTAATCTTTCTTCTTAACTTATATTTATATAATACTCGATCTATCCCAGCAAATTATGAGTTACTTATTTTTTTTTTAACATCTCAAATTAAGAGTTTATTTATTTTTTTTAAGACAAAATTAATGTACGGAAAAATAGCGTAATGTGTTTTTTATTATTAAAAAGTTGTAATAGGTTACATAACCCCAATCAAATAATGTCTTATAGGGGTTTTTAAGCTAACCCCTAATGGGGCTTGACCTTGTATCACTGTTATCCTCGAACTCTTCTCCGAAGACTATCTTTATCTTTGGTTCTCCCATAACTCCATTATCATCTTGCCACACTCGAGCTTTTTTTTCGAAAACTTACTTTCACTCTGGATTCTCTATACCTGCATCATTATCATCTCGCCTAAGGAATTAATCAATTTCTCCTTCAAACTACTGCTAACGGGGTTCAAACTCTGCCTATTTATGTTAAGAATGAACAGTGATACCATTTGAAGTAGAACTCATTAGTTATAACTTCAATTTGAAAGTTGAAAAGGCACCCGTATATATATATATATATATGTATATATATATAGTTAGACTATAAAGAGGGATTCCACAAAAAGAAGGAATGCCCATTTGGAGAGGTAAATGGAAAATCTATAGAGATGATTTGTACAGTGAATATATTATATCTACCAAATTTCATAAAAAAAATTAACGTAGAAGTAGGTGTACTGAAAATTTTATATATACGTACATTTTCAGCCGTTGAAGTTTTTTATGATCATCTCAATCACTTCTATATTGAATTTTTTAATAAAATTTGGTGGAAGTTATCTACTCATTATATAGATCGTTTCTATAAATTTTCATTAAAAACATTTACATGTTTGCCTCTCCAAATTGTCATCCCTTCTTTCAATTAAAGAAATAGAATCTCTCTTTATAACCTAACTATACATAAATATATATTATTAATAGTAGTAAGTACCGTGGTTCAAATATTTGATAAACCAGAGAGGTAACAAAAATGATTAACAACTTGGTTAATAACCAATTAATTACTTCCAAGTTTGAGCCCTGACTCTCTAATTCCCTTTCTTCTTTTTTAGATTCGAACATCAGATCTATTCGCCATCCCTTACGCATATATATATATATAGAGAGAGAGAGTGTTAGGCTATAAAGAGTAATTTTCTCACTTTAACAAAAAGAAGGGATGAATTTAGAGGGGTAACTAAATGGATTTTTTCATAAGATTTTGTAGAGATGATCTATATTATGAGTACATTGTATATCTCCACCAAATTTCATAGAAAAATTCAATCTAGAAATAGGTGAGATGATTATCAAAAATTTTAATGGCCGAAAATATACATATATATCAATTTTTCAAAACATCCACTTCTAGGTTGAATTTTTCTATGAATTTTTGTGAAGGTAATTTACTCACTGTATAGATTATTTGTACAAATTTTCATTAAAAAAATCATCAATTTACTTTCTAAATGGTCGTCACTTCTTTTTATTAAAGAGAAAATATCTTTATAGCCTAATTATATATAAATATATATATATATCAAGGGAGCCCTTCTCTTAAAGACCGTCCTTAAGTTAACTAACTTAAGGGCTGTCCTTTTCGAGGAAGTAAACAAATGAATTTTTTTATGAAATTTTGTAGAGATTATCACTATAATAAGTTGATCATTTTCACTAAATTTTATAAGAAAAATCAATTGGAAAGTGAGTTATCTGAGAAAATGATATATATGCGCATTTATGGAAGTTGAAATTTTAAATTTTTAGATAATCCATTTCCCATTTGATTTTTTTGTTGAAATTTGGTGGAAATGATCTACTCGTTATAAAGATCATTCTCACCAAATTTTATGAAAAAATTTATCTGTTTACCTTTTAAAATAGATAATCCTTAAAAGAGGAGAACTATGTGTATATATCAAACGTGAAAAAAACTTAAATACCTAACGCTAAATAATAACCTTTTGTAGGTTTCCTCATCTATAGCTGGTAATGTGCCGTCTAGGTTAATGTGGGGCTAAGTCTAGAAAAATAAATTAGAAAAATAGATGCCTAAATCTAATATAACCGGCATATTAGTGAAAGGGTCATATGAGTTTGTTTTTTAAAGGCACGTGTTATATAGATATAAATAGAAAAAAAATAAAAAATCTTCTTGTATCTAGGAGGCTCTCCCGTAATGGCTTGTGTTTGATGTTTTTGTTGATTTACTTTATAGATTTGGTGCATTTGATTTTTAGAAAGAAATAAAAAAAATTGAAATTGTAATTAATATTCATTAAATTTGACACTAATTCACATGCAATCTATTGGTTTTTTTTTCTCTATTTATAATATATTTAACATATTATAAATAGGTACCATAGGATAAAATAAAAGTCAGATAAGAAATATAACAGAAATTAGTCGGATTAGAATTATGTAAAATATAATATAAATCAGTCAAATAAAGATTTTGCTCAGCTTGGCAACGGGTCATGTACGGGTCGGTTTCGTGTCGGGTTGAAATTGTATTGGGTGAAAAGTCCCTCCACCCACACATGACCCGTTTAATAAATGGGTGAAAAATTCAAATTTATACACGACCCGTTTAATTAACGAATGATATAACCTGAGCCGTTTAACCTGTTTAAGATAAACGGTTCGATTCAGGTCGTATACGAATAACATTTAGTGACCCGCTAATAATTTAATTAACTACTAAAATATACACACAATAATTTATATATACGTATATAAATGATATATTTGGGTTACACGGGTTACAAACAGGTCTACACGCCTGAAATCGACTCGTATATATTCTTACCAGGTTAAACGGGTTTTATTCAGATTTTGCGAATGTACATAAAATCGACTCATTTAATAAACGGGTTTGACGGGTGTGAGAATCTACAAATGCGACCCCCAGGTCTCGTTCCCGTTCTTGGGCGTTTGAAACATCGGAAGGGATTCCGTTGTTCCATTTGCTTTTTTTTGGGTTGATAATTCTTATCGAGTGTCCCTCTATCCTATTTCTAGATGCAAGAGGGTTTGTTCAGAGTCGCCAGTACGTTTTACGAGAAAACGGACAAAATAGTTGTGTAAGAGGAAAGGCAACAGATAAGCCTTTCTTTACACGTTTATCTACGAAACTAGGATTTTATAGGGTTCGAAAACTATGTTATGGATTGGGGAGGTGTTAAGCACCCATTCCGCCCTTTCGGTCTCTAGTGGTCTTTTATATGTTGAAAAATATGGATGCTTTTACTGACAATCTACTACTTTCCAAATGAAAAACCCTAATTTTGGAGAAAATGGAAAAAGGTATGAAAACTTTTGTATTCTGAGATCCGATATTTTGTTTTGAAAGATTGCTCGGGCATATCTCGGATAGCTCAAACCTTGGCAGGGTCTACCTCGATTCCTTTCTTACTGACGACATAGCCCAGGAGTTTTCCTTTGGTTATCCCGAACACACACTTCTGCGGATTGAATCTCATCTGATATTGGCGGAGTCGGTTAAAAAAGGCCCGTAAGGCTAGGACATGGCCTTCCCCTCTCTTTCGACTTGATAATTATATCGTCCATATATATACTTCTACTTCCTTGTGGATCATGTCGTAGAAAATAGCTGTAGCCGCTCTCTGATATGTTGCCCCGGCATTATTCAGCCCGAATGGCATGACGATGTAGCAATATGTTCCCCATGGCGTGATGAATACTATTTTTCTCTTGGTGATCCGAGTGCATCTTGATCTGATTATACCCGGTGAAACCTTCCACGAACGACTTCATGGCATGGTTGGCGAAATTATCTACTATCAAATCAATATTGGGTAATGGAAAATCGTCTTTCAGGGAAGTTTTGTTGAGATCTCGGTAGTTTACACACATGCGGACTTTCCCACTTGCCTTTGGAACAGGCACAATGTTGGCTAACCATGAAGGGTACTCGATCACTCGCAAGAACCCCTCACTTAGTTGTTTCATCACTTCTTCTTTTACATTCAGTGACCATTCTGGCGTGAGTTTTCTCAATTTCTGTTTGACAGGCCTGAACTTCGGCTTGGTGTGTATCTTGTGCAAGACTGTCTAGTTGTTCAAACCTGGCATATCAGTATACGACCAGGCAAAGACATCCACGTACTCATTTAGAGTTTGTGTGAATTCCTCTCTTTTCATCTCGTTTAGATTCACCCCAATACGAACCTCTTTCCTTTCTTCTTCCGTCCCAAGATTAATCACAAGAGTGTCTCCCTCCTCGCTTTGTATACGCCATTCCTCTCGTTCAGGGTGTTCGTTTAGTCTTTCCATTTTCATATAGGCAATTACAAAATCAAAGCTAACAGGATACCGCAAAATAAAATCTTTTTCATTGATAACAGTGCTTACAGGTACAAGTTTAAAAAGTAAATCTACGAGTGACTCCTCCCTAGCCCTACCCTCACTCTTATCTCTCACCCTTACAATTTCACTCTTTCCCCCTTTTTCTCGGTACTCTGGATCGGTGTGAATTAAGGGCACAGGATCATCCATTGGTTCATCGTTCTCTAGGGTCATGACGTCAAAGAGATCTCCGATCATTTCTTCCTCTTCATCATCCTTGTCTTCACTTTCTTCTCTTGGCTCGATCGTTAATTTGGTGGAGAAGGTGTGTATGACATTCTTCTTAAGGTAAAGATCCCCTTCATAGAAGATTTTCCATCCTGGAAGATTATCTCCACTGCTGTTTCTCCAAAGCTCTTGGAAGTCACAAAAGGGGAACTCCTCTCCTTCCTTGACAAAAAACTCATTTAGTGAACTGAAACTCGGATATCGATGCCCTCGAATCATTTTCTCTTGGTTATCTCCATCTGTATATCGGTACCCCAATCCTTTTCTTTTCTATCTGGCCACTGGCTCTAAGGCCTGAAGTAATCCTTGCTGCCCCATTCCGAGACTGGCTCCAGGCAAGTATTTTATCATTCTCAACATATTTGTGATCTTAGCGCTAAGACCGGAGATATTATCAGGGGATAAATACTTGATCCTCTGGGTAGTAAGGGCTTACACTTGAGGCTCGTAAGAAAAGCCTATTAGCTGTATGCTTTGGCTCCCGATGCCTAAGACGGATAATTACAGATCTGCCAAGGTCCTTTCAGGATCTCCTTGGATGGTGATTACTTTTCATTCGAACGGTATTTTGATCTTCTGGTGTAAGGAGATGGGAGTGCTCCTATGTCGTGTAGCCATGCTCTTTCTAACATGAGGTTAAAACTGGAGGGAATGTCTATGATTTGAAAGTCAACCGAAAAGTTTCCGGGACCGACCACGAGATCAAGCTTTAAAGAGCCCAGAACGGCCATTCTAGTGTTGTCATAGGTTCTAACGGTTACAGCTGACAGAGAAAGCTCTGTATCCAAAATACCCAGACATCTGGCGGTCTTCAAAAGGCATACATTCATGGTTGACCTGTTGTCGATGAGAACCTGTGACATGATTTTTTCTCAGGTCAGGACAGTAATATGAAGGGCCATATTGTGTTTCCTTCCCAGTGGAGACAAGTTTTCATCTGAGAATGATAGATTTCTTTGAACTGTAAGCGACTAAATCATGTTTAGCAGTTGTTCTAGCGTGGAGTCTGGTGATATGACGGCCTCATCTAGGAGTTTGATGAAGGCGGTCTTGTGAGGTTTGGAGGCAACCAGGAGGCCCTAAATGGTGATGTGTGCCTGGGTTTTCTTCAATTGTTTTAGTACTCGATCATCCCCCATTTCTTTAAGGAGAGGCTGTTTCTCGACATCTATTGGCAGTGGCTGATATACCCTCCCCGAACGGGTAATTTGATGTATCCATAGAGATGCGAGGTCCGATTCTTTATAATCTTTCAACGGATTTGGTTCTGCCAACCAACTGAAAGTCTTGGGGGAGGTCTCTGTCATACAGATTGTCTCCTTGGGAGGGCCTCGAGGCCTCCATGGTTGTTTCTTCTTGTCCTGGGTCCATCATATCCCAGATTTTCCAGGGTTAGTCTTGATTGTAAGTGGGTATGAGATCCCCTGATTTACCTTTCCTAAATCCTGCCCGGGTAAGAAGTTCATCTTAGCCATCCATTGATAAATTATTAGATTGAGGCCTGGGGCCACTTGGGTTCTTTTATGCGGCACAACGGGTGATTTGTAAGTTGGGTCATCTGAAATGAGTCCCACGGGATCAAAGTCTTCTTCATCAGTGGTCAAGGAGTTAATTCCCGCAGGTGGAGCATGGTTGGGAAGGGGGTTGTTAGTAACATTAGGCCCGTCGGCTGCGGGAATGGTTTCAATTTCGATTAGGTCCTGGATATGGTGACAAAGAGCTAAACAGCGTTCCGTGTCATGGCCCGTGGCTTGATGGTATGCGCAATTCTCATTTATTCTCCAAGTGCTGGGAATAGGGTTTGGTGGGGGGCATGGGTTGAGCGGAGTGAAGAGTCCGGCCTTTTAGAGTAATTCCAGACTTTTGATCAGGGTAGTGGGAAGGGTGCAAAAATTCCTTCTCTTCTTGACCTTGGTGTTCGAAGAGTCTCCTTGTGTGGGCCAACTCATCGGAGGTGTTTGTTGTGGCTGCTGGAATGGGTTTTGTTGATATGGGTATGAGCTTAGTTGGTTTACGACTGGAGTGGCTATCTTTCTCCTGGTGTACGAGGCTTTCTTGGTGTCGATCTCTGCCTTCTTGGCCAGTTCTTTTTCTACTTGCAACCCCATGCTTAACAGAGCCCTAAAGTGAGGGAAGACATGTTTTTCCATGCAACTTAACACAGTTGGAGTGAAATTCTTCTGTATGATCTCCAACCGCTCCTCTTCATCGGGCCGTTTGGACATTTGGGAGGCCATTTCTCTCTAGCGTCTGACAAAGCCGCTGAAGCTTTCCTTCTCGCTTTGCTTGGCCATTTCCAGGTGTTTGCGGGTTATTTCTAAATCCTCGTTGGACCCGTACTTAGTCATAAAATCCTTGATGATATCTCCCCAAGTCTTCGTGTAGTGTCTCTCTAGATCGAAAAACCATCTCAGGGCGGCCCCCATGAGAGTCATGTGAAAGGCTTGAGCCAACTCGGGTTCTTCACAACCGGATACTTGCATGGATCTGATGTAGGATTAAAGGTGAGTTTTCGGGGGTGTAGTTCCAGTAAATTTGGTGATAGAAGGGAGCTTTAATCCCTGGGGCAATCTTGCTTCTAGTTAAAGGGAAAAGGCATTCATATCAGTAACCTTGTCTGCCCATTTCATTAGAAAAACTCCTTTCTGCAGGACCTTCATCTGTTCCTTCAGTTTTTTTATTTCTTCACACTTTCTAAATACTTCATTGGGCTGTTCCCGAGCTATAACTGACTCTGCGTATACTGCCCGGAGTCGGTTGATATCTGGGTATTCATTGGGAGGGGCTACCAGGGCTGGTGGTGCAATAGGTTTTGTTGGAACTTGCGGCCATGGTTGGTACTGAGGATCAAAACCCTGTTGGACTTGGGGTTGCGGCCAAACGATGGGTGGCTCTTGTTGCTGATAAGTAGGGCTTGAATCTGGGGCCTATTGATTCTGATTGTTGGGATCGGTTTGAACGGGACCGGCTGTGATGGGACCCGTTTGTAGTAGGTTGGTTCCTTGGAGTGGAGGAAGTACTTGTGATGACTGCCCTTAATTCGGATCTCAATTTGGTGGCAGTCATTCAAACCCCGGTGGTGCGGCTCGTTCGGCTGACAATTATTCTACTCGAATTCAGGTACCCTATTGCTCGGTCGTGAGGCTTGCTAAATTCTTGCTGACGGTTATCAGTAAACGATGCATCTCAGCTAGGGTTGGCTGAACTGCTGACGCCTCAGCTAGGCTCCGATCCATTTCTTGATTCTCACGTCCATCGGTCATTGTGGATATGCTTGGTCTTACTAATCTTCCGGTATGATCTCGGTCAGCCCAACCTTCCAGACTGTACTCGTTTTACGGCTGTAGACGAAACCACGTGGCGAAGATGAAGAAAGACTATGATGCGACTAGATTTTTGTCAAAAGAACCATTAAAATAATATCACTGAGAAAAGACTCGGGTTTTAAAAGGTGGTGTAAAGGAAGCCGTAAGGTGGTACATCCCCCACGACTGTTTGACAAGTGTTTTAGCCGACTCGATCTTACATGCAGCGCCGGTGTATGAATGGTTAAGGCTTCAGGCTCCCTCCTATTTGGCAAGACCTTGCGATATACCCCAGGGGCGGGTATGTGCAAGAGTTTTTTGATATACTTTCCGGGTACATGAGTGTTCTCGTCACTCGATATACCTCGGGGCGTACTTGGCCAAGGAGAGTGGAAGTAAATGCTTTCGGTTTATGTTGGCCCAAGCAAGCCAACTCCCTACTCACTTATAATACTTCCGAGAGTTTAGGGTAAATTCACACTTGTAGAACCAATGCAGGATTTGTGAAAGTGCGTGCAAAGTTCGAAAGGTTGGGTTTACAAATATCATTATCTTTATTACTTATTTTTGGAAAACTTCTATTTTTAGAAAAAGGTTTCTTCTCAATCAATTAACATAAAAAAGGGAGTAGGGAAAGCAGTAAAAGCAAATATTCAACAAACAAACAAAAAGTCCACATATAAAAGTATAGTTTTCTAGTCTATCCCCAGCAGAGTCGCCACTGTGAGAATCCGCAAATGCGACCCCCGGGTCTTGTTCTCGTTCTTGGGTGTCTGAAACATCGGAAGAGATTCCGTTGTTCCATTTGCTTCTTTTTAGGTTGATAATTCTTATCGAGTGTCCCTCTATCTTATTTCTAGATGCAAGAGGGTTCGTTCATATTCTCCAGTACGTTTTACAAGAAAACGGACAAAATAGTTGTGTAAGAGAAAAGGCTACAGATAAGCCTTCTTTACACGTTTGTCTACGAAATCAGGATTCTATAGGGTTCGAAAACTATGTTACGGATTGGGAAGGTGTTAAGCACCCATTCCGCCATTTCGGTCTCTAGTGGTCTTTTATATGTTTATTTTATGTTGAAAAACTTGGATGCTTTTACTGACAGTCTACTACTTTTCAAACGAAAAACCCTAATTTTGGGGAAAATGGAAAAACGGATGAAAACCTTTCTATTCCGAGATCCGATGTTTTTTTTGAAAGATGTAAATATAAGTGACAAAAGTTGTTTTAAGAGAGAGTTTCCCGTGTTATCTCCTCAGATGATGACGGTTTTCTCACATTTTCTATTACTTTTGGAAAAGTTCAGATCTTGTATCGGGACTAATTTAATATGAAATTAAAACTTTTGAGGGGAGTTCTATCAGACATATCGCGGTCTATGGAAGAGACAGGATATACCGGATTTTAATTCCTAAATAAGTTCTATCAGTCCGGGTTTTGAAAACAAAATTTTATCCGGATGATAATGTATTTACTCTTCTGGTTTTGTAAATGGTTTTATTAGGGTCTTTTGTTTTAAAAACAATAGACTATTTATAACTTGGCAATAAGTTTATTCAAATAAAACGTGGACAGAACAACAGAAGTAAAATAAGTACACAGATATCTAATTTTAAATACTATAAGAGACTTTCTTTACCTTCCCGACGAGAATAATAATAAGAAAGAAAATATAATACGGCAGAGAGATCTCCGGTGATAATGATATTTTCAAAAATTCGATTCCAGAAGCGGTACACGTCGAGTGTCGAAAATAGATTCGATAATTCTTCAGAAATATGACGATAGTAGAAAATACTTCGCGAAAGACTAGAAAATCAGATATAAGCCTATAATTCTTCAATCCCAAGTTGCTGTCCTTGAACCCTTGGGGGTGTTGGCCTATTTATAGTGCTCGGGGAGGATTGTCGCGTGACATTCCTCCAAAGGGGCAAGTGTCGCGCGACATTATGACTAATGTCGCTGTACAAACGGCTGAGTGATGTCTCTGACAGACTGATGTGTCAGAGAGTGGATGGGCTGGGTCAGAGGGGTTTGTCGTGCGACACAGGGGAGATTGTTGCGCGATAATCCCCTCTAAAAATAGGTTTGTTTGGCCAACAAACCCTTTCGGGACAGTTTTGGGAGCTTGGGTGGGTCCCGGGCTCCAAATATTATACTTATCGATAGTCATTAGAGTTCTTGCGGGGGTCACGGATCGGGGTGTCTACAACGGGTCAACCCGATTATGACCTGCACCCGTTAAGGGTTCACCTAAACTCGGTAAATTCGTGTCGATTTCGTATCGTGCTGTAAATTGCCGGGCCCAATGCTGCAGATGATAGGATAAGAATTCAGTGGATAGGGATTAAATAAATTTTGAATTTGTTGCGGTCTCTGATTAGACATCTAGTATGATAAAATAGATTATTAAAACTTTGGTGAATAGAACAATATCAATAATTTTTTGTCTAATATTTTAAAAGATCTATAAATCTTTTGACATTCCAAAATAACACTTTTAACACTTCAAAACTATATTTAGACATTTGTGACATTTTTTTTGAATACACTCCTTTTGTAATATATTTTTTTTTACCAATAGACACTCTTTTTAACTCATAAGAATCATTTTTGCTAATGTCATTTTTATTTTATTTTATTTTATTTATGAATAATTTTACTTTTAGAAAATAAATTGTGTATAATTAAAAATACATTACCTATATGATAGTGCAGAGATGCACTAAACTTTAATTACTATCCCGTTCTGCAATGCAATTTTATCTTGTGAATATCAAATTAATAAAGCTCTATAAAAAATATTTATTTTAAATAAATGATACTAATAATATCATGTGAAAAATATTTTTTATTTACTAGGTGCCCCAAATTTTTCAGTTTTTCAAAATTTCTAATAAACAATTTAATTATTTAAAAGTGGCGAAGAAAGAAAACCAAATAAATATATAATTTTTATTTTTTTTGGATTATGTTGTTATCACACAAGGGTGGGATATAATAATCTGGTCACTTTGGGGATAAGTATTTAAGTGAGATAAATTAATCCAGTATGATATTCAATTTAAACTTGTGCTAAATGTTGAATAGGATAAATATATCTAATCCACTGCAGGCTTAAATGTGGGTATGTAGCACGAAATACATGATAGAAAAAATTTACCTATCCCGCCTTATATCTCGCACGACACACTCTTAAAAATACATGTTAACATTTCTTTTTTTGTGAAATACCTAATATGTGCATATGTGTTTATATATAGTTAGGTTTTAAATATGTTAGATAATTAAGTATGTGTTTATGTATGGTTGGGTTTTAAATATGTTAGACAAAGTTTGGCTATTTGTCTGAAAAGTAACTCCCTTGTATGTTAAGGAATTGGACACTCATTAAATTGCCAAAGCTCCGGCAATTCCTCCCTACACCATGCCCAACTCCGACACTCCATCAATAACTACCGGAGATTTCACCGGATGTCCCGCGACAATTGCTGGAATGTTGAAATTTCATAGATATTCGGACAGGTACTGTAAATATATTTATGCAGTAAATCTACAAGTAACTAATGATATAAAATTTAGTGCTTAATTAATTTTGCACTAAATCCGCTAGCAACCAATGTTACAAATTTAAGTGCAAATATGTCTTTGCACTAAATTTATACGCAGCTTAAGATATTCATTTTAGTGCAAATCTTTTTTTACACTAGATCCGCGAACAATTAAAGATTTGAATTTAAGTGCAAACATGTTTCTGCATTCTATAGAAATTCTCTGGCAAATGTCACCGCAACTCTGGTGGGCGGTGGTGAAAGAGGTTGTTGGTAAGGCTTAACTATCATGGATGGTAGTAAAGAAATAAAAGAATGTTGTGAGAGTATAATTGACCATTCAAAAGAAAGAGTGTATCCTTTTAGTACGTAAAAATTTAAAAGTATCTTTATGGCAAAAACTAAATCTTGTGATAGGTCCTTCATGTAGCATGAAATAAATTAATGATATAGTATTATTGGCTTGAATATAATTATGAGATAGGTACTCACAACCCATTTTATCTACCAAAAATCAATGCTTGAATAACCCCGTTAACCAAATTTTTTGGGCCCTATTCATTCAGCTAATATACTTTTCCACATTTATGTAATGGGAAAACAAAGCTAAAGGAAGGGCATCCTGGCCACATAATTTAACAAATCATAACCGACAGCAAGTGTTTGCTTTTAGTAGACAAAAATTTTAAAGTATCTTTATGGCGAAAACCAAATCGCATGGTAGATCCTTCATGTAGCAAGAAATAAATAAATGATATAGTATCATTAGCTTGAATATAATTATGAAATAGGTACTTACAACCCATTTTTTCCACAAAAAAAAAAAAAGCAATGGCTGAACAACGCCATTAACCAAATTTTTTGGGCCCTTTTCATTCATTTAATGTACTTTCCACGTTTATATATGGACGTGATTGGGAAAACAAAGCTAAAAGCTAGAAGGCCAGAAGGGCATCTTGGCCACATAATTCAACAAATCATAACCGAAAGCAAAATTAAACATAACGTGGTAATTTGAATTTCTTCATTTTACTTTTAATTAAACATAACTATAAACCGGCATGATCAAATGCCTGTTGTTCCAGCATGCAATCTCTACACATGATAGACCCAAAAAAAAAAAGTTTGTTCAAACAATATCATGTGGGGTTCCTTTTTGAAAAATAAATAAACTAGTACGAAATTGAGAAAATAGAGTGGAGTTCTATTTTCCTCCCTCACATAGGCAGTTTAGCAACACGTGCAAAATTCCAAGTATATTTATATTGAGCATGGAAATTAATCAATACTTGAATAAACCCGTTAACCAAATTTTTTGGGCCCTATTCATTCAGCTAATATACTTTTCCACGTTTATGTAATGGGAAAACAAAGCTAAAAGAAGGGCATCTTGGCCACATAATTTAACAAACCATAACCGACAGCAAAATAAATTATTAAAACTTTGGTGAATAGAACAATATCAATAATTCTTTGTCTAATATTTTAAAAGATTTATAAATCTTTTGACATTCCAAAATAACACTTTAACGCTTCAAAACAACATTTAGACACTTGTAACATTTTTTTTTTGGGAAAATACACTCCTTTTGTATTATTTTTTATCAATAGACACTCTTTTTAACTCATAAGAATCATTTTTACTAATGTCATTTTTATTTTATTTTATTTTATTTTATTTTATTTATGAATAATTTTACTTTTAAAAAATAAATTGTGTATAATTAAAAATATATCACCTATATGATAGTGCAGAGATGCACTAAAATTTAATTACTATCCCGTTCTGCAATGCAATTTTATATTGTGAATATCAAATTAATAAAGCTCTATAAAAAAATTATTTATTTTAAATAAGTGATACTAATAATATCATGTGAAAAATATTTTTTATTTACTAGGTGCCCCAAATTTTTCAGTTTTTCAAAATCTCTAATAAACAATTTAATTATTTAAAAGTGGCGAAGAATGAAAACCAAATAAATATATATTTTTTTATTTTTTTTTGGATTATGTTGTCATCACACAATGGTGGCATATAATAATCTGGTCACTTTGGGGATAAGTATTTAAGTGAGATAAATTAATCCAGTATGATATTCAATTTAAACTTGTGCTAAACGTTGAATAGGATAAATATATCTATTCCGCTGCAGTCCTAAATGTGGGTTTGTAGCACGAAATACGAGATAGAAAAAATTTACCTATCCCGCCTTATATATATCTCGCACGACACACTCTTAAAAGTACATGTTAACGTTTCTTTTTTTGTGAAATACCTAATATGTGCATATGTATTTATATATGGAGATTTCACCGGATGTCCCGCGACGATTACTGGAATGCTTAAATCTCATAGATATTCGGACAGGTACTGTAAATATATTTATGCAGTAAATCTACAAGTAACTAACGATATAAAATTTAGTGCTTAATTAATTTGCACTAAATCCGCTAGCAACCAATGTTACAAATTTAAGTGCAAATATGTCTTTGCGCTAAATTTATACGCAGCTTAAGATATTCATTTTAGTGCAAATCTTTTTTTACAATAGATCCGCGAACAATTAAAGATTTGAATTTAAGTGCAAACATGTTTCTGCATTCTATAGAAATTCTCTGGCAAATGTCACCGCAACTCTGGTGGGCGGTGGTGAAAGAGGTTGTTGGTAAGGCTTAACTATCATGGATCGTAGTAAAGAAATAAAATAATGTTGTAAGAGTATAATTGACCATTCAAAAGAAATGGTGTTTCCTTTTAGTAGACAAAAATTTTAAAGTATCTTTATGGCGAAAACCAAATCGCATGGTAGATCCTTCATGTAGCAAGAAATAAATAAATAATATAGTATCATTAGCTTGAATATAATTATGAAATAGGTACTTACAACCCATTTTTTCCAAAAAAAAGAAAGCAATGGCTGAACAACGCCATTAACCAAATTTTTTGGGCCCTTTTCATTCATTTAATATACTTTCCACGTTTATATATGGACGTCATTGGGAAAACAAAGCTAAAAGCTAGAAGGCCAGAAGGGCATCTTGGCCACATAATTCAACAAATCATAACCGAAAGCAAAATTAAACATAACGTGGTAATTTGAATTTCTTCATTTTACTTTTAATTAAACATAACTATAAACCGGCATGATCAAATGCCTGTTGTTCCAGCATGCAATCTCTACACATGATAGACCAAAAAAAAAAAAAGTTTGTTCAAACAATATCATGTGGGGTTCCTTTTTAAAAAATAAATAAACTAGTACGAAATTGAGAAAATAGAGTGGAGTTCTATTTTCCTCCCTCACATAGGCAGTTTAGCAACACGTGCAAAATTCCAAGTATATTTATATTGAGCATGGAAAGCCACTTCGTCACAACACCTAATTCCTCAACCTTTTCCACAGCTATGCTTCTATTAGCAGTTTGCATCTTCATGGTCATATATATACTAAGAAAAAGGTCACACCAACTCCCCCCTGGCCCAATGCAATGGCCTATTACCGGGAGCCTGCACGCATTGTTTACATGTAAGCCAGTGTTTCGATGGATTCACAGGCTTATGTGTGAGATGAATGCTGAAATCATTTGTATCCGCTTCCTGAACACCCATGTCATTGTTGTATCTAGTGATACTTTGGCAAAAGAGTTCTTGAAGACACAAGATATTGTGTTTTCTTCAAGACCTGTTTCTTTAGCTTCTGAAATAGCTAGTGGTGGATACCTGACAACTGCCTTTAGTCCCATGGGAGAGCAATGGAAAAAAATGAGGAGAATCCTCGCCACTGAAATCCTTTCCAAGAATAGACACAAGTGGCTTACGAGCAAGAGAAACGAGGAGGCCGACCACTTAGTTCGCTATGTCCACAACCAAGCGAGTAGCAACTTGATAGGGGGGATTGTCAACGTGAGGGTCGCTGCTCGACATTACTGTGGTAATTTGATGAGAAATTTGATATTTAGCAAGCGATTCTTTGGAGTTGGGATGCAAGATGGAGGACCAGGAGCTGAAGAAGAAGAGCATATCAGCGCGCTTTTCAAAATACTCAATTACACATTTTCCTTTTGTGTTTCTGATTACGTTGGGTTTTTACGTGGACGGTTTGATTTAGATGGTCACGAAAATATCATTAGAATGGCAGTTGAAAGTGTGAGGAAGTATCAAGATCCTTTAATAGACGAGAGAGCTCAAGAATGGGCAAAAGGTACAAAGACAGTGAAAGAAGACTTGCTTGATGTCATGCTCTCTCTCCAGAATGAAGATTGGGGCACGAAATTGTTGTCTGTTGATGAGATCAAAGCCCAAGTTATTGTAAGTCTCTTTTTCACCATTTGATTTACATTAATAGACGGTTGCATACAAATTTCTTAAGCCTTAACATTTTTTTACTTCAATAAATTAGGAAATGATGCTGGCATCAGTGGACAATCCATCGAATGTAGTTGAGTGGGCACTTGCAGAAATGATAAATCGAACTGCAACACTTGAAAGGGCGGTAGAAGAATTGGATAGAGTTGTAGGGCGACACAGGTTGGTCCAAGAATCAGATTTTCCAAATCTGAACTACATTAAGTCATGTGCAAGGGAGGCCTTTAGACTCCATCCCATTGCACCTTTTAACATCCCGCATGTATCCATGTCTGATACGACAATTGCTGGATACTTCATACCAAAGGGTAGCCATGTGCTTTTGAGCCGACCAGGTCTTGGACGCAACCCAAAAATATGGGACGATCCATTAACTTTTAATCCAGAGCGACACTTGAGAGACAATGGCACTGATGAAGTGGCACTGACAGAGTCAGAGCTTCGACTTTTGTCTTTTAGTAGTGGGCGAAGAGGATGTGTAGGAGTTCTTCTAGGTTCGACAATGACAACAATGCTGTTAGCGAGGCTTCTTCAATGCTTCACCTGGAGCGCTTCACCTATTGAGCCACACATTGACCTCAGCGAGTCATATGAAAGTTTGGTTATGGCAAAACCTTTGCATGCACTCGCTAAGCCGCGTTTGGGAGATAATTTGTATCCTAAATCAATGTAAAATCCCTCCATGGACACCTAGTAAGTCTAAAGAATTAAGAGTTATTATATGGAGTGTCCAAGATAGATGGACCACGAGTGACCATAAAGTAAAAATTGCATGTATAATGTAACAGGGCAAGGAGGATTGTAACTTAAAGAAATATAGTATTGGAAATGAATTGTTTGTATGTTCACAAGCACGACACTTAACTTTTAGGTTTTTTTGTCATCCTCTATTCTTAATCAAATTATATATAGACTTACTATTGTTTTAATAATCCTTAACCCCTCCAAGACTTGTTGGAGTGTTAACATCGTCAATTCTTTTGTCTACCAGACTGAAACACCCTCATCTTCTCCATTAAATGACTATTTATGAACCATATTCTTAATTTCATTTATCTAGCTCTCTCTCTTAACATAAAACCCAACAGCTTTCTCTCTCCAAAACTAGTTGGGCATTTCATTTTCTTCCTTCCACACCTCCCTTCCATTTCACCCTTCTACATACCCTCTTTATAATATTACCTAATTGCTTCATCTCCGTTCAAACCCAAACTCAGTCAAGCTTTCACATAGACAAGTTCGAGAACAACAAATTAACTACACGCGTGCGCACATACACTCACACACACATATATACACGTATCGAACAGTCCAACTTTAATGTAGATGATCCTCATTAAAGGAGACTGTGTACTTTAAGGGGTAAAGGGATGAAGTTTTTATATATAACTTAGTGGATATAATCTCTACAATCATCCGTACCAAATTTCATCAAAAAAAAAAAACTTAATTTAGAAGTTGGTGATATGATCATATATAATTTCAATGGTAAAAAATAACATATATATCAATATTTCGAATTCATTAAACCCACTTCCATTTTCTTAATAATGTTTTTGTACATGATTTATCATAGTGATCATCTCCGTCAAAAATATGTTAACCTAAAATATGACATTTTTATCCGGGTTGTAAAGAACACATCTGACGAGGAGGCAGCTCAGCTATTCTTCAAATATGTGGTTAAGTATTGGGGCATCCTTCGAAGTATTGTCAGTTATCAGGACTTACAGTTCACATGAAAAATTTGGAAAGAACTCTTTAACATTATAGGCTCCAAGTTTTGTGTGAGCTCTTGCTAATACCCTCAATTTGATGGACAAACTGAAAGATAAAATGCAATGCTTGAGAAAATATTTAAGTCACTTTGCCAATGCCACACAACGGAATTGGGTAAAGTTATTGGATACGACTTAATGATGCTTCAACACCCAGAAGAACTCAAGGACCGGTAAGTGTGCCTTTGAAATTGTTACAGAGCAATAACCCATCCTTCTTCACACTTCTTACCCGGTGCTAGCTTCAAAATCGCCTAAAGCCCATAATTTCTCTTAAGGGTGAAAGTAGAATATCAAGTTAATTAGCTTGTTCACACCAAGAAAAAGACACTTATCGAATGAAGAAGCATGCAGATCTAAAAATACTACCATCGGAGAACCAGGTAGGAGATCTCATAATGGTGAAGCTCCTCCCCAAAGATAAAAAGTTCTTAAGGGGCCAAGGCCAACATTTTCTGCTAACGTACAAGGGACCACTCAAGATTGTGATGAAGATTAGGAAAGTTGCTTATAGGGTTGAGCCCTTAGTTTGTTGAAGGTTCATCATGTGTTTCACATCAGCATGCTAAAATCGTATTTTGGTGATGCAACTGATCCATCCCGGGGAGAGTCTAACTATCTACGGTTGAAGTAGAAAGTATAAGGGAAGAAGTTAGTGGAAGCCATCCTTGCTAACCGAAATGCACCAACACCCCACAAACAACACCAAGAGTTTCTAGTCAAATAGGTTGGAAAGGACCAAGAGGATAACATTTGGGAAAGAGCGTCTAACCTATATGCATTCTAGGACCTGATTATTGCATACGTCAACAAGTTGATGAGGGCATCAACAGCTTTAGTGGGGGAGGATGTCACATGGTGCCTCCCAACAACACCCGTGACTGACTACACTTAATTCAACGACACAGTACACACGCCCGAGCGCAGCATGGTCCAACATGCCATTCAGCACCAACAACCATAACAAGCCATCCATCATCAACTAGGAGTTCTAGTCATGTATCTCGACTAGTTTTTTTCCCTTTTTTTTTGGAGAAATCTCTTCTCATATGTTTATATTGTTTGCATGTAAATAGAATTATAGATTTCTTTGTAATCGTTTTCTTGTACTTTTTGTGAGTCAGTGTGAACTGCTATAATTTTAGTATTTTCATTAACTGGTTATATGTGGAGATAAGATTATACGCCTCACACCCGGTTGCTTACTAGTGCACATTGTCTAATACTCTGTTTCAAGCTCTTACTTTCTTTGAAGTTGTAATAGCTTTCCGTATAATCAAATTTATTGCAATAAAGTAATTTCAATTTATGCTCACGCTCTCTTTTAAATCAGTGTTGTTGCATGTTTGCTATTCATTGTAAATAATGTTCTAGTGAACTTAGCTTGGATAATAGTAAGCACAATCACTCACCCGGCCTCATTTGTTCCATCATAGGACGCCCCATGACAACTTGTCCTGCATCCAATGTGGTGTAGCTAAGGACACTCGTGGGAACCAAAAAATAAAATTAAATAGGTCTCACATGAATATGCATACTTTATTTATAATAGTTTTCCGGCAACATTTCTAGCTTAGTAAAAATGTTAAAATGATTCAAATTACTAAAAATAAAAACAACAATGACCTACGGGCGCATAGAAATTAACATAATGAAAATGTTACAGTATTTGAATTATTGCATGCACGTCAGAACTCTCCTCTACTTTTCTCACCGTCAATAAACACTACAAAAATCGACAATCACTCATCATTCATGGTGCATGATTTTAGGTTTTATTCAATTTTGGGTTTTAATTAAACATATGGTGCATGATTTTTGGGTTTTAATTAAACATATATAATTATATTAATATATTTATTTTATGTGTAGTTTGTTTATTTATCTAGAGAATGATCATATCAGAGACAGTCAAAGTGAGAGTTAATTGAAATACGAAGAAGAAACTTCCTCGATTTGTTACTTATTAAATAAATTCATGACCCAGGCTTGTTTTACTTTTCTTTTTTTGTTTGTTTTATCTGCTTGGATAGTTCTTGTTCGAATATTACCCACTAGTGAATAGCGGACAATAATACCATATGAGTTAGAGCTCATTAATTTATTTGGTCCTAATCTTTTTCACTTAATGTGAAGTTTAATTTATTCCCGCTTTCAACAGGCCGAGTGGGAGGGGGACGGACTCAAACTCATACACCTGTCCTTTAATAAGAGAAGTTGTTACCACCAAGTCAACCTATGACAAGTGCTCTTTAATTGTCTAACAAAAGCGGAAATTAAACTTATTCGTGAATTTGCACGGCCAAAAAACAAGAATTACTGCTGGGTATATGTAGCCTGCTAGGACATACAAAATCAAGAGACATGCATGAAGAAGCCATTCAAATTAAAGTAACACCAAAGTGTATCCTCTATGATCACTCAAAGTGAAACTTAAATCACTGTTTCAATTGTAAAAGGAAAAATCAATCTCTTCATCGAACAAGGACGAAAGAGTTTGTTCACGTGCCATCTCTTGTCCCATCGACTTTAACCAGGACATGGAACTTTCTTGATCATTGTTTAACTTTTCGTTTAATCCTGTGAATGAGTCATCCGGCTCCATTGGCTCCAGGACTGGCGTAATAGTTGTTTCTTTTATCAGTGGTACCTTATCACTCTATGTGTGTAATGTTGTCTTGCGCGACCATAGGTTCTTGCACAAGTTCTTGAATATTTGGTTCGTCTTCGATTATTATTGTGTCTGAAGATTTGGCTCTGTATATGAATTATATTCCTATTAGGTTTTATATTGTCCAATTCTTAATTGGCTTTGTATTGTCCAAATCCTAATTGGATTTGTATTGTCCAATTTGTAGTAGGATTTGGCTTTGTGCAATCCTAGACCATACGATTTATACTCCATAAATAGACCCCTTGTCATAGGGTTTATTTATGAGTTGTATTATATTATTTACTAGCTAAATTAGAGAGTATATTTGAGAGATAATATTGAGAGCTCTAATTGGCGGCTAGGGTTTGTTTTTTGCGTTGTACTCAGAATTGGTCTCATCAATAATAGCTATCACCTGGTGGATTAGTGGCGGTTTTGCCGACACCACGTAATTGCTTGCGTGCTTGGTTAGTTGTTTTCTTCTTTAGTCTCTTATTTTTCGTATTACTTGAATACCAGTGGTGCTTGTTTCTTTAATTATTGTACGCATAATTGTCTGATCGGTCATACGCTTGTGCTAAGGCTTGTTCTAGCGGTATCTTAGTACAACAATTTAGTATCAGATGAAGGTTTATTCCTTGGGATAATTGTGTCATAGTTAGAGAATTCTACTGTTGGTACATCGGAAGGGGGTGCTAAGGTGGCAGATACACCACCTTTGAAGGGGGCGTCTGCTGTGAGAACCCGCGTTCTCGACGCCCGGGGATCCTCGTGCGCGGTGATTCCGTTGTTGCTTTAAAAATCGGTTTTGAAAAGAATAAGAGTCGCCAGTTTGTTTTACTAAACAAACAAAAAGATTTCTGTAAAAGAGACGTATTTATGGGCTAAATATCCTCTTATACACAATGTATACGAAACCAGTTGATTCGAAGGTTCGGGGATTAAGTTATGAATTGGGAAGGTGTTAGGCACCCAATTCACCCTTTCGGTCTCTTGAGTAGGATATGCGTGTGTTATAATTCAGTTCTTGCATGCTATTGCTATTACTTTATAGCTTTTTGTGGTTGCCTTAGAAATCGGGATTTTGGGGTTGGGGTGAAAACAATGTGTTTCCTAGTTCGCCCATTATTTTGAAAATAAATGTATGCGTGTGATTTGAAAAATATAGTTTTATAATAATAGATGCAAAGAAACAAGTGATTTTGTAAAGCATTGGGCTTTTCGGAAACTGATTCAATATGGAATCTTATATTCGATATAATATGAGGCGAGTTGACCGATCGTATACTAAAGTCTATTGATTAAACCGGTATAGATAGCAATAATGCTCTCATGATCGAGTGTTTATCACATACACACCGCAATCTATGAGTTAGATTGGATATATAGCGATTATCGATTCCTTCGTATAACAATACCGCTAATCCAGGCTTTTGGAAAAGTAAGAAAGTAATAATACTATTTTGGAATTGGATTAGGGTTTATTATACGCCTTTGGTATTTGAAAAACAATTTGAAAAAGGGTTTTGAAAAGCTATCAAGTGATAAAAATTATGCAGACAAGAATATGAATTATAAAACTGACGAATAAATAAAAGAAGAGAAAGAAAATTATACCTGAGCCTCCTTGGAGGGAGAGAATAAGGATCTCTTAGTGTGTACCATGAAATCCCCTTGATTGTTGATGAAAATAATGAATGGAGGGGGTCTATTTATAATTGTAAAAATACTTGGAGAGCAAGAAAAGAGATTGCAACTAAGACTCTTGGAACTTATCGCGAAGCCTTACCACCGTTGGATCATCATGATTTTTGGATATGTGTTGAAAATAGAAGTCTTATAGATCATGTAAAACTTCCAAGTCGATCAGATTTCGGGAAGATTCCCTTTTGTTCTGATTGGTACGAAGAGTTCGTTTACGCGTAGGAAAGGTACCTGTTGTAAACAAGGTCACTTGTTTGCACGACAAGTCAAGTTCTAACTGTTGGATCATACTGATTTTTGGATATGTATTGCCAATATAAGTCTTATAGATTTTTTAAAAAATTGGACACGATCGGAGTTCGGAAAGTACTCGGTCTCGTTGGCTTGGTACAAAGAGTTTATTCTCGCGTAGGAAATGTACTTGCGTACAACAATCTCGGAAAATGAACTTCCAACCGTTGGATTTTCCTGAATTTTGGATATGCTTTCCCTACAAAGTTTTTCTAGCTTGTGTCCAAATTTGAGGTCAATCAGAATTCGGGAAGGCCGCTATTAATTTTAATTTGCTACGAAGGACATTTCGACTATAATTACACGATAGACAAATTAATTCTTGATGATCCCATATCCGAAAAAGCTGAATTTTGAATATGTTCTTCCCCACAATAAGGCCTATCTAATGAACAAACTTCAAACCATTTTAACTTCGAGAAGACCTCCATTTGATCACCCAAAACACACTCATGATTTTCTGAATTTTTGGAGATCCGACCGTCGGATTGAGCTGATTTTCGAGTATGCTACTCCTTATGGTAATGCCTAACAACTCTCAAAGTTTGAGGATGACCTGAAATGTGTAACTCTCCTTTCACAAATTTCCCAGAGTTTTGACGATTTTTCTATTCCGATAATTTTCGATAACTTCTCATCCGGGATCCTTTAGGCTTTCTTCTTTGACCAGTATCACATGTACATAATATATGCATCTAGAAATGCTTGTGTATGCATGCGTGTTCATTTCTTTGAAAATTAAAATTTTTGTGGGGGTTGCAAAATGAGGTGTTCACAGACCCTCTCGGCCTGGGTTCTTTGTGAAGCAAAGAAACTAGGATGATAATGAGAACGCATCATTTGGCGGCGCTCGCATGAATCACAAGTGATATTTTGAAAAGAATGCAATGCAAATGATGATGTGCTATGCTGCATATCTCTCTTCTTGGGATGGATGGGCGATTTTTGGACTTGGTGTTGAACTGATGTACTTCCATTGGTAGGAACAGTTCTTGTCAACGATTCTAATTGGGGGGTTGAGCTGATGTACTCCCATCGGTAGGGACGGTTCTGTCAATGATTTGATTGGGTATTGAGCTGATATACTCCCATCGGTAAGGACGGTTCTGTCAACAATTTGATTGGGAGCGTTGAGCTGATGTACTCCCATCGGTAGGGATGGTTCTATCAACGATTTGATTGGAACATTGAGCTGATGTACTCCCATCGGTAGGGACGATTTTGTCAACGATTTGATTGGGGTGTTAAGCTGATGTACTCCTATCGGTAGGGACGGTTCTGTCAACGATTTGATTGGGGTGTTAAGCTGATGTACTCCCATCGGTAGGGACGGTTCTGTCAACGATTTGATTGAGGTGTTAAGCTGATGTACTCCCATCGGTACGGATGATTCTGTCAACGATTTGATTGAGGTGTTGAGCTGATGTACTCCCATCGGTAGGGACGGTTCTGGTCAATGATTCTCCCTCGACCTGACATATATCCACGAGCAGGGAACGTTTTGTACTCCTACAGGCAGGGATGATTTTGTACTCCCACAGGCAGGGAATGTTTTGTACTCCCACAGGCAGGGAATGTTTTGTTAAGAGAATTTAATTGGTTGATTTTAATGATTGATTTTAAAGTCTTGCAATAAAAATTAAAATGATGTAATAATAGATGAGAAAAGGCTAAGGCATTATAGAATTCATTTGTTTTGCAAAGTTAAGTAAAATCAATCTCATTCAAAGTTCTCAATGCAATTCCTAAGTGGTGAATATTTTACCCATTTCTAAGCAAAAGGGTGTGGAGCAAAAGCAACCTATTCCCATATAAATGCCATATAAAGAAAGGGTGTAAGCAAATATCAACACAAGTGTATCTCTCATTTTTATCTTGTGACAAAGGGTGTGAAGCAAGTGCAACTCATTCCCATATAATATCAACCAAGATTCAAACTTAAAATACACAAAAAGAAAAGGCATAAATTTAAACTAGGCATTTAAGAACTCATTGTTAGTTTCCCCTAGGCAAATGACTTGATTATGAAAATGGCCAACTACAAGGAGTTTAGCTCGATAAATCATAACATTTCATTTGTCTAAGATTGGGAGGTCTAGGTGGAGGTCAAACCGTCCTATATAGACTTATTTGATAAATACAAATTGAATCCTTAAAATGATTAATGAAGTTGTTTATGACATAAATTTAAAAGATACTCTTTGGCAATACTTTAACTAAGAAGATGATGAGTCTTAAAATCACATAAAGTGTAGAAAGCACTCAACATATCATTAAAGTATTAAAAGATTAAAATCTCAAATTTATGGTGTTTCTATGAATATTCAAAGACTAATCATGCTTGGCAATGAAAAGTATCTCATTCAAAGAAAGAATGAACATAGGCTAGTAAGAAATACACAAGTGTATCATTTTCTCATTAATGCTTGAGATCTATGTATACAAGGCATACAAAGTCAAATCATCATATGAAAATTATCTTACTAGCTTATGAATGGTTGAAAAAATGGAGAAGATGAAGGATTCAAAAAGTATTTAACAATACTAACAATGGAATGAGAATTGAACTTACATAATTAATGCATTGCAAACTTCATCTTTTAGCCTTAACAAAGAAATTTACTCCATAATAAATGTAGAGACAAGAATTATAAAAGTGAACTCCATTTCTCTCTCTAGAAAATAAAACTATTACAAGCTCTCTATAAATTGAGAAATGAGAAGTAAATAAAAGTAAGATCCCCTCTCCAAAGCAACAATGAAGACTATAAATAGGAGAGTTGTGTTGGATGCCAAAATTAAATAATGCTTATTATTTTTGGTGGAGAATTCCACTATCTTGGATGCTCTTTTTTCACATGGACAATTCCACTTTCTTTCTTTAATCACATGGACATGGAGACTTCCACTTTCTTGGATGCTCTTTAATCACATGGAGACTTACTTTCTTGGATTCCTTTTGCCCATGGAAAATTCCACTATTGTATTAAATACAATATTTCTTGAAATCTAGAGACACCAAAATAAACACAAAAATGTGCCTTTCCAAGCATTGTTAAATACAAAAGTGCTACGAGATTAATCGCGAAATAAGTTGGCAAACCGAGTAGTTTTAGAGAAATAAACGCGTTAAACAACTCCGAAAATGAGCGTATGAATGACAATATTAAGCGTTTATCTGCAGCGATGATTTTGAATTCCCACAGGCAGGGAAAGTTTTGTACTCCCACAGGCAGGGATGATTTTGAATTCCTACAGGCAGGGAAAGTTTTGTACTCCCACATGCAGGGACGTACTCCCACAGGCAGAGATGATTTTGAATTCCCACAGGCAGGGAATGTTTTGTACTCCCATAGGCAGGGATGATTTTGAATTCCCACTGGCAGGAAATGTTTTGTGCTCCCACAGGTAGAGATGTACTCCCACAGGCAGGGATGATTTTGCATTCCCAAAGGCAGGAAAAGTTTTGTACTCCCACAGGTAGGGACGTACTCCAAAAGGCAGGGATGATTTTGTACTCCCACAGGCAGGGAAAGTTTTGTACTCCCACAGGCAGGGATGATTTTGAATTCCCACAGGCAGGGAATGTTTTGTACTCCCACAGGCAGGGATGATTTTGAATTCTCACAGGTAGGGAATATTTTGTACTTTCACAAGCAGGGACGTACTCCCACAGGCAGGGATGATTTTTTTAACAATTCTAATTCGGTTAGCTTGACAGGGTGATGGCAAGTGGTCTGGTGGGAATATGATGGTTGATGGTCTACCGGAGACATTGCTTTGGTTACAACATATGGTCTGCTGGGGATATGATGATTCACGGTCAGCTAGAAAAGGTTGGTGATCTACTGAGGATATGATGGTTGATGGTCTGCTGAAAAAATGAGAATTCTTGTTGGCTAGGGTACAGGCTGTCGGTTGATGAGCTACTGGGGAGGTAACTCCTTATTGGCTTGGATAAGGGCTGATGAGAGAGTTGTTGATCTGCTGAGGAGGTGATAGTCTCTAAGAAGACATAGCGAGATAAAGAGATAAAGTTTTGGTGTAATCTTTTTTTAAGTAAGAATTTTTGGCTGGCTTCTTTCTTCTTGAGAAAGGATCGAGTCACGTTCTCTCAATTCTTGAACCTCGTGCATAGATTTTGGACTTTGCCGCTTGCTTTGCTTCCGTGGCATTTTTTTCGTGTCTCTGGGGGTACAATTCTGCTTATTATTTTTTTACTTCGTGAGAGGAGAAATTTTTGTGTGCCTGCATCGTTTTCTGTTTTTCAATGCCATTATTCCTCCTTAATTGCTTGAAAGCTTTTTTGACGCAGCTTATTTTTTTATTTTTTTTTGCAAGGTTAGCAGCCTTCCTCACCCAAGACGTAGCCCTGGGCTTTTTAGCCTAGCTATCACTCTTGGTGTGGCTCTCGCTGCCATCTTTTTCTTTTTTTCTTTTTTCAATATTCTTTTCTTTTGGCACTGTGGGATTTATCCTCTTTTCTACTCTTTCAATTTTTTCTTGTACCCACTTTATTTTCTCTCACTTTGTCAGGTTTTCTGAGCATCATCATCCTTGTGATTTTGAGAATGTTTACTTTAGAAGTTCACTTTTGACATTGTCATGTTGTGTTTGCGATTTTCGGTCCAAGAACCTTTGGGAGTGTATCTTGAAATCTTCTCTTAGAAAATAAGAAAATGTGCTAAAAATCCTTTTGTGGGGCTTATTCCTTGTGTTTTGAGAAATTTTTTCATTCCAGTCTTTCTCTCTATCTTTCTCTGATATTTTCTTAAAGGGGGCTTTTTGGTTTTGGAGAGGGCTTGAGTTTGCCTGTAGGAAGTACTTTAGTATGTGCCTATGGAAAGGGGCTTAGGTTGGTGCCTGTAAAAAAGGCTTGGATTGGATTGGTGCCTGTAGAAAGGGCTTTGAATTGGTGCTTGTGGAAAGGGCTTTGGATTGGCCTGTAGAAAGGGCTTTCGATCGTGCCTGTAAAAAGGGTTTTGATTGGTGCCTGTAGAAAAGGGCTTGGAATTTGATTTGCCTGTACAAAGGGCTTGTGAAGTGATTCGTCTCTCTGGGAGACTTTGTGAAGTGATTGGCCTCTCTAGGATAGCTTGTGACGTGATTTGACTCTCTGTGAGGGCTTATGAAGTGACTTGCCTCTCTAGGAGGGCTTGTGAAGTGATTTGACTTTCTAGGAGGGCTTATAAAGTGACTTGCCTCTTTGGGAAGGCATGTGATCTCATCATGACGATCTGATCGGTGATGGTGGTGTGACTAATCATCGAGGTATATACTAGGATGCAGTGGTGAAGCGTGTCTGGTAGGCCACGGAGCTCGGTGCATTATGTGCTCTTGGACTAGTGTGTGTGTGAACACCCCAATCCACGACTCTCGTGCGAATACTGGTTTTCTTTAAGCATCCTGCATTTAATCATGAGTCATCATGCATGTAGAAAGACTGATAGGAAAGACGCCGATTTCGGACGCGTTGGGAGTCTCCTATCTTCTTCAAGCGCAGCAGGTTTAACTTTCTACCACTTCTCTAAATTTCGGTATTACATTTCTACATTAATTTTTAATACAGAAAATTAGATAACTTGCAAAGAAGTTCACTACTTTCAAATAAATCCTTTCTAAGTTTTACAAGAAAACTAAAATCCGTTTTGACACGTTTTCAAAACAAATAAAAATACAAAAAATAGTTTCCAAAGAAAGGAACTACGAGACTCTGATTTCATTCTACGAATGAATACGTAGGCGCTCGCAAAGCTCGAGTCTGATTTCAAAAACATTGTTTTAAACTAAATTTATCCGGAAAGGATTATTCTGAAAACAATTCGAACTACTTGCAAGATATCTAAAATAGGAATTAGATGCATGATCCATTAAGAGACCGAAAGGGCGAATTGGGTGCCTAACACCTTCCCAATTCGTAACATAGTTCCGGAACCCTAGCAAAGTAAATTTTCAAAATAAAACTCTGGTTTCAAACGTATGAAAGATAATTCTTTTTCGAATTGTCCTTCGTACGATCTTTTGTTTGTTTTCTCGTAAAACAAACTGGCGACTCTATAAAACACGTTTTTCAAAACCGAGAACGAGGACTCTCATATCTCGGGTCGCGGGTCCGGATTCTCACAGTGTGGTACACTTATGCAAGTGTTTATGTGTATGCACTATGCAAATGCTTATGCCACGCTTCCCTAAATTTTAAGTATTCGCATACTTCTTAAATCATCGCACCATCATTTTAAAAACTTGGTTTTGAAAAGATTTTGAATCTTGAATTGCCTGATTTATGGAGTATGTTATGCTACCTAAAATTATCTAAGTGCAGATGCATGCATGCAAGACCGACCATTTTTCCAGAATATAGCAACACTGAAAAGGCAAATATTAATTTCTGGTCAATAGGTGAGTGTGAAAGGTGATATCGGTCACAAGAGAAATGGCGTGCTTCCGTCTTGGGATTCTGCTGATCTTGCGTCATGCTTCTGTCTTCTCTGCTTCTTGAGTCTTAGGCCTATTAAGATTCATTCGCGTTGCTGCTTTTGCTCATACCCACAGTCTCAGGAGGATTACTGATGTTCTGCATTTTCATAAGTGGGTGTGGACAGGCTTGATTCTTGAGAGAGGTAGGGGCTTTCAGTTGCTAAACTAATTAATTGACTTGATTCTACCTTCAAGGTTTTTGGTTCTGCTGATAGGACAACAATAAGGTTGTGGTAATGTGGGTAGGACATTCTCAGTGCGAATGATAAATGGAGAGGCTAGTCTTTAGAGAGCTGTTCGAGTCTTCTTGTTAATACCTTCAGTAGATGTACCCTCGGCACCCTCAATATGTGCGAACGATGATGGTGAGGCTAGTCTTTGGGGAGTTGTTCTGGTCTTCTTGTCGAAACTTTCAATGCATATACCCTTTGTACCCTCAGTGTATACGAACAATGATGGTGAAGCTATCCTTTAGGGAGTTGTTCGGGTCTTCTTGTCGACACCTTTAGTGCATATACCCTCTGCACCCTCAGTGTATGTGAATGATGATGGTGAGGCTAGTCTTCGGGGAGCTGTTATGATCTGCATTAAGGATGGCTTGAGGATTATGGTTTTGAAGGGGTTGGTTATGTTTAGGGTTCAACCAGGCAGTTTTGGGATCTTGCGCCAATGGTATAACGATGTTGGCAAGGGTCACAGGAAGTGGGTGGTTGATGTTAGCAAGAACTGGGATGATGTATTAGAGAATGTTAGGTAGAGCTACTGGGTCTCGAGTTTGGTTGCCTTCGGTTAGGTATGGACTTGGATTGAATTGGTTTGGTTCAGCAGGTGTTCTGACAGTGATTAAAGCTCAAGATGGGCTTGGGTGGCCACTTAGTGATCCTTCATGATGGCTACAAACTAGGTCAGATCATAGATTATATGATATAGATGTTCAACGGTTAAGGTGCCACCCTCGGTTTGTGGGAGAACAGGACCAGGCGGCGGACCCGCTGTATGAGAAGCTTCACCATAACTACCCTCAGTATTGTCGACCCCGATTTGATGAAGTAGTAGCTCGGTGTTATAATGAGGAGGCATGATCGGTGGTGAATCTGGTCCCATGAGTCGTCTAGTTTGAATCTCTGAAAGCCTAGCCCACCAGTGCCAGCAGTAGATAATCGGAGTGTGCTGAAGAATGGGGAGAAAGAAGTCGGGGATTTGACCGAAAAATTAATATTTTGCTATGGGTTGCATAATTTTCGGAAAACTATGACTCGACAGAAAAATAAAATCGAAAACCACTTTTTGATGATTAGCAAAAACAGACTGATGGCAACAACTTGAGAGCCCCGTGGATAGGTTTAGGGTAGGAATATGAATTCCTGGGGTACCCTTATAACCTTCCGATTTTAAAAATTTATTTTTAAAAAATTTATTTTGGAAAATGACTTGGTTTTTTAGAAATATTTTGAAAAATATTTTTGTAAAAATCGGGAAGTTGTCTCCTCTTATAGTTGCTTTTCATGGAAATAGTGACAGAAAAATTCTCACTAACGAATTTTAGTGAGGGATTTATACGGACGGGGTTGGACAGCCTCCGGCTGTACTTGCCAAACCAAGAGTTGGTATGTATGACAAGGCCTTTAGTTCACTAATCTCATGACCGACAGTTAAGAAAACATGCAGAAATTCGTGTGTACTAGGCTAACGCATCCTATATGCAAGCGTGGTTGAAAAGGGTAAGGTTTAAGGCTCCCTCCTATTTGGCTAAGTCTTGCGATATACCCCAAAGGCAAGTACGTGCAAGGACCTTTTAATATACATTCTGGGTACGTGAGTGTTCTCGTCACTCGATATACCTCAGTTTGGTACTTGGCCAAGAAGAGTGGTCCCATGCGCTTTTGGCTAGTGTAGACCCGCAAGTCCATGGCCTAGTCACGACTTTGGTCCCGAGGTTGATAGGGTAAATTCACACTCGCGATAATGCATGATGATAGTGGGTGCGTGCAAAATAACAATTATGGAGGTTCATTATGATAAGCGCTTTAGGGTTTGTTCGACTACTTTCAATTTTTATTTATGAAAAGATTTTCCTCAAACAATTATTATAAACAAAAAGGAATCAAGGTATCCACCTAAATCGCATCTATGTTATCCTAAGACTAAGGCCAAAAAAGAAAGCATGCAAACATAAACAATTATCCACGCATATTTTACTCTTGTTTAGAATCTAATCCTCTTAAAATATCTCCAGCAGAGTCGCCACTGTGAGAACCCGCATTCTCGACGCCCGGGGGTCCTCGTGGGCGGCGATTCCCTTATTGCTTTGAAAATCGATTTTGAAAAGAATAAAAGTCTCCAGTTTGTTTTACTAAACAAACAAAAAAGGTTTGTGTAAAAGAGACGTATTTATGGACTAAATATTCTCTTATACACAATGTATATGAAACCAGTTGATTCGAAAGTTCGGAGATTAAGTTACGAATCGGGAAGGTGTTAGGCACCCAATTCGCCCTTTTGGTCTCTTGAGTAGGATATACGTGTGTTATAATTCAATTCTTGCAAGCTATTGCTATTACTTTACAGCTTTTCGTGCTTGCCTTAGAAATCGGAATTTTGGGGATGGGATGAAAACGATGTGTTTCCTAATTCGCACATGATTTTAAAAATAAGTGTGTGTGTGTGTATGATTTGAAAAGGAGAATTTGATAATAATAGATGCAGTGAAACAAGTGATTTTGTAAAGCATTGGGCTTTTCGGAAACTGATTCAATGTGGAATCTTATATTCGACGTTAAATGAGGCGAGTTGATTGATCGTATACCAAAGTCTACTGACTAACCGATATAGATGGCACTAGTGCTCTCATAATCGAGTATTTATCACATACACATCGCAATCTCTGAGTTAGATTGGATATATAGCGATTTTTGATTCCTTCGTATAACAATACCACTAATCCGGGCTTTTGAAAAAGTAAGAAAGTAATAATACTATTTTGGAATTGGATTAGGGTTTATTATACGCCTTTGATTTTGAAAAACAATTTGAAAAAGGGGTTTGTAAAAGCTATCAAGTGATATAAATTATGCAAACAAGAACATAAATTATAAAACCGACGAATAAATAAAAGAAGAGAGAGAAAATTATACCTGAGTCTCCTTGGAGGGAGAGAATAAGGATCTCTTGGTGTGTACCACGAAATCCCCTTGATTGTTGATGAAAATAATGAATGGAGGGGGGTCTATTTATAGTTGTCAAAATACTTGGAGAGCAAGAAAAGAGATTGCAACTAGGACTCTTGAAACTTATCGCGAAGCCTTACCACCGTTGGATCATCCTGATTTTTGGATATGTGTTGAAAATAGAAGTCTTATAGATCGTGTAAAAATTTCAAGTCGATCAGATTTCGTGAAGGTTCCCTTTTGTTCTGATTGGTACGAAGAGTTCGTTTCTGCATAGGAAAGGTACTTGTTGTAGACAAGGTCACTTATTTGCACGACAAGTCAAGTTCTAACCGTTGGATCATCCTGATTGTTGGATATGTATTGCCAATATAAGTCTTCTAGACTCTGTAAAATATTGGAGACGATCGGAGTTCGAAAAGGACTCGGTCTCATTGGCTTGGTACAAAGAGTTTGTTCTCGTGTAGGAAACGTACTTGCGTACAACAATCTCGACAATTGAACTTCCAACCGTTGGATTTTCCTGAATTTTGGATATGCTTTCCCTCCAAATGTTTTCTAGCTTTTTTCCAAATTTGAGGTTGATCATAATTCGGGAAGGCCGCTATGAATTTTAATTTTCTACGAAGGACATTTCGACTAGAATTGCGCGATAGACAAATTGATTCTTAATGATCCCATATCCGACAAAGCTGAATTTTGAATATGTTCTTCCACACAGTAAGGCCTATCTAATGACCAAACTTCAAACCATTTTAACTTCGAGAAGACCTCCATTTGATTACCCAAAACAAACTTATGATTTTCTGAATTTTTGGAGATCCGACCGTCGGATTGAGCTGATTTTCGAGTATGCTACTCCTTATGGTAATGTCTAACAACTCTCAAAGTTTGAGGATGATCCGAAATGTGTAACTCTCCTTTCACAAATTTCCCAGAGTTTTGACGGTTTTCGGTTCCGGCAATTTTCGATAACTTCTCATCCGAGATCCTTTAGGCTTTCTTCTTTGACCTGTATCTCATGTACATAATATATGCATCTAGAAATGCTTGTTCATTCATGCATGTTCATTTCTTTGAAAATCAGAATTTTTGTGGGGGTCGCAAAATGAGGTGTTCACATCTGCTCCTAAGGTGATGGCTGCGGTCAAATTCGATATAAAGAGATTTGACGGAAAGAAGACGGATTTTGTGATGTGGAAGTGTCAGATATCCGACATCCTTGTCCAACAAGGTTTGCACAGAGCATTGTTGGGGAAGCAAGCTAAGCCCGTTAAGTGGTCCGACGCCGATTGGGCAGAGTACGATAGGCAGGCATGTTGTACAATTCGTTTACACCTTGCTCCAAACGTGATGTACTATGTGATGCGTGAAACATCTGCCTCAAAAATTTGAAAGAAGCTCGAGGATCAGTATATGACGAATAGTATCGAGAATCGTTTGTACTTGAAGAAGAAGCCATTCCGGTATGAATTTTCGAGGGGTACATCCATGAACGATTATCTCGACGGCTTTAATAAGATAATCTCATATTTACAGGGGTTAGACATCGAGATTGATGATAAGGATAAGGCGATTTTGCTTCTTAATTCGCTCCCGGAATCCTATGATCATCTAACCACCACACTTATTCATGGGAAGAAAAAGGTGACCTACGATTTGGTATCATCGTCCGTCTTGGCTAATGAAAAATGCTTGAAGGAGAGAGGATAATCCAACTCAGATGCGCTATTCATTAGGGGGAGAAGCGATGAGAAGAAGCGGGGACTAGCTGACAAGAGTAATATAATTTGTCACAAGTGTAAGAAACCTGGACACGTGCGTTGGGAGTGTCCAAATAGAACCAATGGCGGTGGAGAGAATAAAGGTGCGGTGGAGAACGCGAACGCGGTGACAGCACCAAAAGATGAGGACTTTGAGAGTATGTTGGTTGTGACTTCTCAGGTTAGCTCTTCGAGAGAGTGAATCTTGGATAGTGAGTGCACGTATCACATGTGCCCAAATCGGGAATTGTTTCATACCTTCACCGAGGTTGACGAAAGCAAAGTTTTGATGGGTAACGACCATGCATGTAAAATGATGGGGATTGGTACGATTCGGCTAAAGATGCACGACGGGGTAGTACGTACTCTTGCTGATGTCCGGTATGTTCCTGATCTGAAGAAAAATTTGATCACTTTAGGGGTTCTTGATTCCAATGGGTATCGTGTAATACTCGAGAGTGAAAATTGGAAAGTTCTCTCTGGGGCTATGGTTGTGATGCGAGGAAAGAATAAGGGTAATCTCTATTTTCTTCAAGGAAGCATAGTGACTGGGTTTGCTTTGGTTATGACTAAAGAGACTGACACAACGAGGTTATGGCATATGCGATTGGGTCATACTAGGGAGAAGGCTATGATGGTCTTGAGTAAGCAATGGCTACTTAAGAAAGTGGTTACTCGATTTGGGATGAATAACTCAAAGCCAGTGAGTGTCCCGTTAACACCACACTTCAAACTATCGGCAACGATGGCTCCTAGCTCCAAGGAAGAGGTAGAGTACATGGCTCAAGTTCTTTATGCAAGTGCGGTTGGGAGTTTGATGTATGCCATGGTAGGCACTCGACCGGACATTGCTCAAACCGTGAGCATTGTTAGTAGGTATATGGCGAACCCTGGAAAACCCCATTGGCAAGACGTTAAGTGGGTTCTATGATATCTTTGGGGTACGATGGACAAAGGGTTGGTATTTGAAAAATCTGGAATGTCAACTATTGAGGGATTTGTGGATTCGAACTACGCCGGCGACCTAGACAAGCGGAGATCGACTACGGGATATGTGTTTACATTGGGTAGCGGTCCGTTGAGTTGGAGGTCGATGATTCAAAGTGTGGTAGCATTGTCTACCACGGAGGCAGAATATATTACGGTAATGAAGGCGGTCAAGGAGGCCATATGGCTCCGTGGTTTAGTTAGTGATCTTGGTTTGAAGCCAGAAAAAATGGTGGTGCACTGTGACAGTCAGAGTGCAATTCACTTAGCAAAGAATCAAGTTCATCATGGAAGAACCAAGCATATTGATGTCCGATATCACTTCATTTAGGAAATTATTGAAAACAATGTTGTAAATCTAGTTAAGATAGGCACCAAAGATAATCCGGCAAATATGTTGACAAACGTTGTCCTGTTGGCCAAGTTTGAGCATTGCTCGACGTTGGTCAACAACCTTCGGTGTTGATGCCCCTCGGGGGGCGGTGGTCCTAAAGGACCGGCGAGGGTGACAGTGTCTTATTCGATGATTTGATCATGGTGGAGTGCATTGGGGTCGTGTGGAACATCGCCAAGGTGGAGAATTGAAGATTTGGCTCTGTATAGGAATTCTATTCCTATTAGGTTTTATATTGTCCAATTCTTAATTGGCTTTGTATTGTCCAAATCCTAATTGGATTTGTATTATCCAATTTGTAATAGGATTTGGCTTTGTGCAATCCTAGACCACAGGATTTATACTCTATAAATAGACCCCTTGTCATAGGGTTTATTTATGAGTTGTGTTATATTATTTACTAGTTAGATTAGAGAGTATATTTGAGAGATGATATTAAGAGTTCTAATTGGTTGCTAGGGTTTGTTTTGTGCATTGTACTCAGAATTTGTCTCATCAATAATAGCTATCACCCAGTGGATTAGTGGCAGTTTTGCCGACACCACCTAATTGCTTGCATACTTGGTTAGTTGTTTTCTTTTTTAGTCTCTTATTTTTCGTATTGCTTGAAAACCAGTGGTGCTTGTTTCTTTAATTATTGTACGCATAATTGTCCGGTCGGTCCTACGCTTGTGCTAAGGCTTGTTCTAGCGTTGTCTTAGTACAACAGTGTTAGACATGGGAACTTGCATAGGTACTTGCCAATTTTGAATTTCTGTCAATACTCCGCCAAACTTAGGTATTTCCATTGGTACTTGAAAATTCAGTTCTATTAATTCTTCAACCATAGGTACTTGAAAGTTTTGATTATGACACTGCAAAGTGACCGTTGTTTCCAGTTCCGGGGAAGCTAGACTCATCAACATGTTATTTAGCTCTTGTGCGAAAGAATCGACATCTATGCTAACACCCTCTTCCTCGTGTTCTTGTAGTTCTGCATTTTCATCTCTGAATTGAATATTTCCTTTTATCTTAATTTTGGAGATGACGTAATCTTGTAACTAGACACAAATAACAAAATGATATTAGCATCATTATACATGTGTTAGAAATGAAGATACCGAAAACGAAACATGCAAGTTTTGCTAAATAAAAATCAAAATTGTAATGTAAATTTAAACTGACCTTGGCCATTAACACAAGTCATGTATTCGGAATACTTAGTTCATTGCTTATCATTCTCTATTTCAAAGTTAGGTTTGTTTACCAATTTACATATCTTTTCATAAATATAAAGAATTATGCTTCAAATGAGTTCCTAATGATTAACCTAATAACCCGCGCGTCATGACTAAACTGAAAACAAGATAAATATGCTTCAAATGAGTTGTTAATGGGTCTTCGCAGGTCTACTAGGTCTTCATGGGTCTTAATGGATCTAACGTTGTTCTTAATAGGTCTAACAGGTCTGACTAATAAACCCGAACACAACCCATGTCTTATCGTGCTCACCCGAAAATGATCCAAGCCCAATAAGATTCTGTTGTGCCCACCGGCATATAGGTCAGCCCGGGTATCAAAATTAGTTCACTGCTACACAAGAAACTCCCATTTCCGCCGCTGAACAGTTTTTCCACTGCCGTAAAAACAGTAGTAATAATACTAACCCTCGATCTAAAATTAATTAAATTAAGAGTTCACTAGTTCAAAATAAAATTTTAATCTCCATTTTGTCAATTTCAGATCTTATAACTAGAAAAAAGTCTTGTTAATTTTTAATAGTTTTCAGTATACAAGTTGGTGAAACGAAAATAATATGGTTGACACCCATACCACACATATATAGCAATGACAGTATAACAAAACTTCTTCATCAACTATTTACACATGCATGCATGTTAATATACCCACATATATATTTCAAGAAAGAAGATAAAAAAAATTTACATAAGGGCAGCGCTTTTTTTTCAAGAAAGTACTCGTTCATATTCCATTTACGATTATATTTCTTGGATTGAGCGTTCTTGTACCGAAATTCTCTCTATTCGCCGAGACCTTTTAATTTCCCTGTTTGCTGAGATTTCCACGTACCCTTGCTGACCCTCCTATCCTTTTGTATTTTTGCATTTTTACTCTTGTTCTTCAGTCTTATAAACATGTAAACTATCCCTTCATCTTCTTTCTCTCCCTTCAAGAAAATCTTCTCTAATTGCCTCTCGTCATAAACATTTAACTCCCCGATTCCTTCCCCACACGGCAATTCTTGATCGTTGATCTTCAACCAAAGGAACTGGAAAATCTCTTCCTTTGTGTGTTTAAACCTAAAACCTAGCGAAAGTGTAGATTTTGGTACCATCGTTAAGACAAAGAAAGCAAGTTCTATGTTTTGGTATTTAGAAGAAAAGAAAGTGAGAGAAAGTACATAAGAATCACTCTCTAGGTATGTGCAAGTATATTTACAGCTCTTAAGAATTTTGAACCTAGTAGTACTAGGTATTATGATTTTTACCTGAACATCGAGTCGTCAAAAGATACTAAGATCTTTACCTGAACGGTTTGTTCCCAAAATCACTGCCGTAGAAGAGAGCAAAGATCTAAATGCCTTAAAAGAAAATGAACTTCTTGGATCACTTCAAACATTTGAAGTTGATGTTCTCTCTAAATCATCATTCTAAAAGAAGGACAAGACCATTGCCTTCAAAGTCCAACAATCTCAAAATTTATAAACTGATGAGATGGCCTTAATCAGTAAAAGTTTTGGAAAATTCCTTAGGTTGAACAAGCAATTCAATAATCGTCAAAGTAAACCTTTTGGAAACAATAATCAGGGAGGTCCATCTAATCAAAGAGGAAATCAAGGGTCAAGGCAGCAAAGTGGAAATAGCGGCGTCAAGAAAGATGAGTGTTATGAATGCCATGGGAAAGGTCACTATGCTTGGGAATGTGCTACCAACCTCAACAAGCTTAGAAAGGCGAATCAAACCAATCGCTCCATGATTGCTACACTTAGTGATGATGAAAATGATTCGCAATCCCATGAAGAACAACAATTTACTGCTCTTGTTGCTAGTCTTGAGCAATAATCAAACCCTTCAATTTCTAAAGAAGCACAACTCTCTTAATGTAGCTCGTCTCACGAATCTATTGATGCTTCTGATGATGAAAATGAAAAAGAACTTGATCTCCGTATAGCCTATGACTAGCTATGCAATGAGATAGTTAAAACTAAGAAGAGTAACATCAAACTCACCAAAAAGCTTAAAACATTTGATGAAAAAATGGAACTCTTTAAAAAGTGTGAAGCTTTGAACGATTCCCTAAAATCCGAAAAAGAAGCACTTTTGGTTAAGATTTCTGAGGTTGAAATCTCAAGACAAACTCTTTTTGAAGAAAACGAAAGCCTGAAATCTAAAATTCAGAGTCTTGAAAATGATTTAGAAAAGGCAAAATTCATTAAGATTGATTTTGGTAATAGGTCCGATAAACTTAATAAAATTCTCATGGGACATGTTCGATATTCCAACGATAAAACATGATTAGGTTTTGATAAATATAGTCCCTCGACATCTCAAACGAAACCTGTCTTTGTGAAACCTCAGATTTCAGAAAAAAATCATTCAAAAACTTCAAAATCCCAAAAGTAATTCTTCCACTCCTAAGCAACCTCAAAAGAAAGTGAACTTTCAACCATACTTATGCACTTATTGTTATAATGAAGGCCACTTGAGAGAATACTACTTTCAACTTAAGAGATCACAAAATGTCTATTCACAATCCAACTATAGTCACTTGACTAGCTTTGAAAAGCACTTGGCTCACTTGGTTAATAAATCTGAAAATCTTATTAGAAGTCTTGAAAGGGCGTCATCCCCTAAAAATAATTCTAGAAAGAAGGAAACTAAGAAAAACACTATCATTGTTATTTCTTTGAAAAGTCAACCCATACTCAAACAAATTTGGGTACGAAAAGACTCTCTTAAGTGTTATGTGATTCATACTGCTTTCAAAGCTCAAAATTCCTCCCATTGGTATTTTGATAGTGGATGTTCTAGACACATGATGGGAGATAGAGCTCTTTTTTCAAGTTTATCTGAGAACAAGGATGGTGCTGTTACTTTTGGTGATGGAAGTAAATCTAGTGTTCTTCTGGTTTTCCAACACTAAAAAATGTTCTGTTCGTAAAAGGATTGAAAGAAAATCTCATTAGCATAAGCCAATTGTGCAATAATAATCTTTGCTTTAATTTTACACGAAAAGAATGTACAGTTCTTGACATAAAAGGAAAGTGTATATTACATGGAGAGAGATCGGCTGATAACTGTTATTGCATTCTTCCTGAGCCAAAAGTCATTTACAATAGTGCTACACTTGACAAAAGCGAGTTGTGGCATCAACGCCTTGACCACAAGAACAACAAAGATTTAGACAAATTGTCTAAGAAAGGCTTAGTGCGTGGCTTACCATCTCTAGGAAAGTCTTCATCTCAAATATGTGGAACATGCCAAAAAGGGAAATAACTCCATAGTCCACATAAGAAGACTGGTTTTCTTGTTACCTCTCGAATTTTAGAATTAATGCATATGGATCTCATAGGTCCTATCCGCATCGAAAGTTTAGGAGGTAAGAAATACATCCTAGTAATGGTTGATGACTTTTCTAGATTTTCTTTTGTACGATTCTTACGAGAAAAGTCAGATGCTAGTGAATCAATCATTAATGCCATTAGATTGATACAAAATTAAAAGAATCTTACTATTGTCAGAATCCAAAGTGACAATGGTGGAGAATTCAAGAACTCAGATCTGATTGAATTTTGTGATCAAAATGGAGTCAAGCATGAATTTTCTGCGCCTCGCACTCCTCAACAAAATGGCATTGTTGAAAGAAAAAATAGAAACATTCAAGAAATGGCTCATTCTATGCTCCTTAGAAAAGAAGTTCCTCGGGGATTTTGAGCTGAAGCGGTAAACACTGCTCGTCACACTGTGAATCAGGTTTATCTCCGTCCTGGAACAAATCAAACCCCCTATGAGATTTGGAATGGGAGAAAACCAAATTTAGCATATTTTCGTGTCTTTGGCAGGCAGTAAATGCTATATACTTAAAGACCAAGGAAATTTGCAAAAAATTGATTCAAATAGTGAAGAAGGAATCTTCCTAGGCTATTCCCCTAATAGTCGGGCTTATCGTGCATATAATCTAAATACACATAATGTCATAGAATCTATCAACATAGTTGTAGATGATAAGGCTGCATGTAAATTCAATGAGCCCTCGGAAGAATTCACCGATGTGTTCGATGAACATGATGAAAGTGAGAAAGTGATCTTAAAATGATTCACAAAGCGAACTTGATTCTGAATCCCACAATAATGATGAAGATGACAGCTCCTCTCCAAAAGAGGATGAACATCTTCCTCGTGTTCAAAAACGTGTAGATCTCGATCAAATCATTGGCAATCCTAATACCGGTTTCAAAACAAGTTAACAAATCAGTAATGAAGTGAGTAATCATTGCTATATCTCATAATTCGAGCCAAAAAATGTGAAAGAAACACTTCTTGATGAACATTGGATTATTGCTATACAAGAAGAGTTGTTTCAATTTGAGAAAAATCGTGTGTGGGAGTTAGTACCTCAACCAAAGAATACTAATGTTATTGGAATCAAATGGATCTTTAAAAACAAATTAGACGAAAATGGCTCCATTGCTAGAAACAAGGCGAGGTTAGTAGCTCAAGGTTACACACAAGTGGAAGATATTGATTTTGACGAAACCTTTGCCCTCGTTGCAAGGTTAGAATCCATTCGGTTACTATTAGCCATAGCTTGTCATCTCAAGTTTGGGCTATATCAAATGGATGTCAAAAGTGCCTTCTTAAACGGATACTTGCAAGAAGAAGTATTTGTCGAACAACCAAAAGGATTTGAAGATCCTAAATTCTCATAACATGTCTATCACCTCCGTAAGGCTCTCTATGGATTAAAACAAGCTCCTCGAGCTTGGTATGATCGATTGACATCCTATCTCCTCGAGAAAGGATTCACAAAAGAAAGTGTTGATAAGACATTGTTTGTGCATTATAAAAATAAAGGAATTTTGGTCGCACAAGTCTATGTGGATGACATTGTTTTTGGATCCACAATAGAAAAACATACTCAAGAGTTTGCGGATGTTATGACTCGAGAATTTGAAATGAGTATGGTTGGAGAATTGAATTTCTTTCTTGGTCATCAAGTTAGTCAATGAAAAGATGGGATATTTATATCTCAATCTAAATATGCTAGAGAACTTGTGAAGAAATTCAATTTGGAAAGCGCAAAACATGCTCGTACCCCTATGAGCATAGGCACAAAACTATGCAAGGATACTAATGGCAAAGACGTTGAACAAACTCTTTATCGAATCATGATAGGTAGTCTTCTTTACCTAATGGCTAGTCGTCCTAATATTGCCTTTAATGTTAGAATTTGTGCTCAGTTCCAAGCTTGTCCTAAAGAGTTTTATCTCATTTCCATAAAACACATTATCAAATATGTGTGTGGAACTCTAGAATATGGCATATGGTATTCATTTGATACAAATGCTTGTCTTTCTGCTTTTTCGGATGCTAATTGGGCCGAAAATGTGGAAGATCGAAAAAGCACATTTGGTGGATGCTTTTTCATGGGGACATCACTTGTTTCTTGTCATAGCAAGAAACAAAATTGCATCTCGTTATCCACTGCTGAAGCTGAATATGTTGCAATCGGGAGTTGTTGTACACAACTTCTTTGGATGAAACAAATGTTGAGTGATTACGGGATAGATCAAAATACTATGGTTGTCTATTATGACAATACTAGTACAATTTGAATTTCTGAAAATCCTGTTCAACATTCAAGAACAAAACATATTGAAATTTGATATCATTTCATTCGAGAGTTAGTTGAAGAAAAAATAGTGTCATTGTCATATGTTCCTACCAATAGTCAACTAGCTGATATCCTTACAAAACCTTTAGATTGTGCCACATTTCACAATCTTAGAAAGTCTCTAGGTGTTTGTCTGATTGGATGATCATTGTTTTGTTTTAGCCTCGGTCGATTTTAGCTCCTTGTCTAGGTAACCGATGGCTTGTCAAAAAGAAATTTTGGAATTTTTTTTTTTTAAATTTTTTTTAAAATTTTTAAATCTGATCTTTTGTGTTTTATGCCACTCTCATGATTTTTGTTCAGATTTCCCTTGCATATGTTAGAAGAAGTTTACATGAAATACTATTCTCTATGCCATTAAAAGTCAATAGCTTATAGATAAGGTTTGCTTTAATCATATAAGAGTTCTCTATATATATCCCTCTCACTACACTACACGATCTTTATAAATTGCATTTGAGAAATTTTTGAGGTAAGCATTAAGCTTTTTATTTGATATCTCATAAGCTCTTCTATACGGGTTGTTTAGCCGAAAGGTGTCTTAAATCATCATGATCAAGTAAGGAAAGATGTAGTAGTGAGTGAGACAAGCTAGAAAGAGAAAAATGTAGAGGGAATGTAAAAGGGCTACCATAGTGGAAGGAGAACCGTAACTCCCAAAACGTATATTGGTGTACAACTGGCCTCCACTAAACGGAGAAAGCCTCAATTAAAACATAAAAAATTGCTTGCATATGCACAAAAATTATAAGCTATGTTTTGGTTTGAGTGAATGAGGGAGAAAAAATTTGAATATGGATATGATTTAGAGGTTCTTCTAAACACTCACAAGTATATGAGTGCACGAGATGGATCAAAAATCACATTACATCACTTGCATTATAAATGATCCACTTTACTGCACAAATGGGATATATTAGTAGGACTCTGTGTTAATTAATTCAAAACTCTTCAAATGTTAGTTTGACTATGTTAAGGGGCTGGTATCTCATTTGTAAACTGTTGCAATTTTGGGCAAAAACTGGACAAATTTCATTAAAAATTGCATAACCCAGGAAAAATCAAATTTTGCACTGCGGACCGGTATCCATGTTTTGCAATACCGGTCCGGCACCAAAATTCTCTGAAATTTGTGACGAGCGTACCAATATTCAATTTATTCATATCGATCCGGAACCAAATCTGCTAAAGCCAAAATTTTCCTTCTCGTGGACTGGTTCCTCATTTTCTCCGTACCGGTCCGGCTTTACTGCTTTGTGCCAAACTTTCTCTGCAGACCAGTACTCCATCTTTCCAAACCGGTCCGGCGTGTGTCGAGGAAACAGGGGTTCGTGTTTTAAAATTCATATTCCATCTAAAACCCTCATTTTAAAACCCTCCTTCTCTCTCTTCCCCCTCGTCTTTCTCCCAAAACCACTTACTGCCCTTCGTAACCCCTCATCCCTACCTATCCAAGCCTTCAATCCCTCTCTACTCTTCGCTACACCTTTATTGGAGACCACTGTGGCCTGCATCTATCCTCTCCCGTCTCTCTTCTATTTCATTATCCTCTCTATTTCGTGTAAGAGTCAATTATTCTATTTTGATTCTTATTGTTCTCTAATTTCTCTTGATTAGGATTGTCTAGTAGAGCCAGTATTGATCTTTCCCTTCATATCCTTTAGTATTAGGTTTCAAATTTGGGTTTGGGGATTTTTTATTTTTTATTTTAATAATTTGTGTTTGGCTATTGTGTTGATTTTGACTCTGTTTTGATTGATATTTTGACTATATTCCAACATGCATAGCTGATTGTCATCACATTATCATGAATTTCGCTGTCCTAGCCTTTGCATGTGTTGTGCTTTTCTGTCTATTGCCCCTTTTATATTGGTTCATGGCCAAAACCAAGAGGCCAAGTAAAACTCCAAACCCATCCGCCTCTCCTCCTAATCCTCCACCCTCACAAGCTCCTGTTAAGTGACCACGTGATGAGGGATCATCCTCCCGTACTCGTTCTCAGTCTAAACGAAAATCTGTGGACACTGATATTCCATTTATGCCACACGATGATCCTTCTCGAAGGATTTATCAATTTCAATGGGAACATCATGATACACCGGGTAGATTTTTTGATAGATTTCAATCTCAAGATGATGTTAGGGGAGATACATCTCGATTTGTAGGTCTTAAGGTCATTTGTGAGTGAGAATTTAGAATTGATGATTTTAATCCATCACGAAGCAAACATAATATTCCTCCCAATGTCCGAAATTGGGTTGTCTCGCGTGGATGGACTCCTATTTTAGAAAATCATGTTTGTAATCCCCACATTGTGAGAGAATTTTACTATTGTGGTGAAGTTCGAGTACAATCCCCCAGATTTTGATTCATTGTTAGTTGGGTACGTGGGAAAGAGATTACCATCTCTCCCACCACGATATGTGAATTCTATTCCATTCCGGAAGTTCCAAACCCCTAATTTCCATTTCCATCCTCCGATAACATAACTTTGGATGACATTCTTTCTATTCTTATAGGGACGAAACACAAATGGGATAATTTTCCAAAGATTAATACAGGTTTTCTTCTTCCCGATTATCGAGTGTTGTATTCCATTTATCATTATTGCATTCGTCAAGATACACATCACTCGAAATTCGGTCCTCTTGAGTCTTTGCCTTTGTTTGCCATTGGTGTGGGATTATCTATTGATGTAGGTAATCTCATTTTCTATGGCATTGCTCAATGTCTTCTCTCACATCACGATGGTTCGGGCACTTATTATCCTCTTGTCATGGGTTCCTTAATTACCAAAATTCTTATGCATTTTTATCAAATTTCGCGTTATAAGAAAGAAGTGGTTGTCAAACCACTCCAAGGACCTTACAACCTTGGGAGTTGGAATCGATCATTGGCTCAGGCCCCTATTTATGAACGTGAATCAAATGATGCCGATGATCGCTTCCTTCAAATGAAGATTCGGGAACAAACCGAGAGCAAAGGTCGTATTGTTCAAGGCCCCGCTCGTAGGACCGCAGCTCCATCGGGTGAAACTGAAGATATCAAAGAGGTGTTCACATTTTTGAATAAAATCATGCACAAGGTATAACACATTGGGAAGAAAGTGGACCGTATTGGCAAGAAAGTAAACCTTTCTCCCCATGCAAGTGATGACGATGAAGAAGTACAAGAGGAAGAACCCGCAGTTATGACATCAAGTGACGATGAAGACATTGTTAGTGATAGTGATAGTGCTGAATTTTAGAGCCTTTTGTTTTTAGTATTTCTTTTTCTATCACCTTCCGTTTTTACATGTATCATTTTTGGATAGTTTTTGGTTGTTTATACTCTGAAACTTTCCCTTTATGATTGATGGCTTTTAATGCTCCACTGACTATCTTTTCTTTGTTTATTCCTTACAAAAAGGGAGAGTATGATTGCTATTGTCGCGCGACATACTGGACTGTCGTGCGACATTTCACTTTTAAAACATGTTTGTTTGGCCAACAAACGCTTCGGGGCAGTTCCGGGTGTTCGGGTGAGTCCTGGACTCAAAAAATAGTACTTTCGAAGGTCGTTAGGGTTCTTGCGGGGGTCACGGATCGGGGTGTCTACAAACCCTCTCGACTCAAGCTCCTTGCTTGCAAGGAATTGAGGCGACTGGAAGAGACCATGATCCATGGCTCCCGCATGAACTCTAAAGGAGTGTGTGTGTGTGCAAAAAGTGCTCGTGTGTGCCTCTAGAGAGGGCTTTGTGTTTGGTTTTGCCTCCGGAGAGGGCTTTTGTTACCTCATTGCCTCTTTCAAGGGCTTTTATTTGTTCCACTCGCCTCAGATGGGAGGACTACCATTGCTCCACTAGCCTTAGATGGGAGGACTTCCATTGCGCCTCAGATGGGAGGACTACCGTTGATCCACTTTGCGCCTCAGGTGGGAGGACTACCATTGCGCCTCAGATGGGAGGACTACCGTTGATCCACTTTGCGCCTCAGGTGGGAGGACTACCGTTGCTCCTCAGATGGGAGGACTACCGTTGATCCACTATGCGCCTCAAATGGGAGGACTACCATTGCGCCTCAGATGGGAAGACTACCATTGCGTCTCAGATGGGAGGACTACCGTTGATCCACTATGCGCCTCAGGTGGGAGGACTACCATTGCGCCTCAGATGGGAGGACTACCGTTGATCCACTATGCGCCTCAGGTGGGAGGACTACCATTGCGCCTCATATGGGAGGACTACCGTTGATCCACTATGCGCCTCAGATGGGAGGACTACCATTGCGCCTCAGATGGGAGGACTACCGTTGATCCACTTTGCGCCTCAGATGGGAGGACTACCATTGCGCCTCAGATGGGAGGACTACCGTTGATCCACTTTGCGCCTCAGATGGGAGGACTACCATTGCGTCTCAGATGGGAGGACTACCATTGCGCCTCAGATGGGAAGACTACCATTGCGTCTCAGATGGGAGGACTACCGTTGATCCACTATGCCTCTCTGGGAGGGCTTTTGACCTATAAAAAGAAAGAAAGAAAATCACCTCTATGAGGGCTTTTTTGTTAGTATTTTTACCTCTGATGAGGGCTTGTGTGACTGGATTGCCTCTGGAGAGGGCTTATGTAAATGGATCGCCTCCGGAGAGGGCTTGTGCCTGTAGAAAGGACTTGATGATCGGTTTGCCTGTAGAAAGGGCTTATGTAAATGGATTGCCTTCGGAGAGGGCTCGTGCCTGTAGAAAGGACTTGTGAGTGATGTTTTGCCTGTAGAAAGGGCTTATGTGAATGGTTTGCTTCCGGAGAGGGCTTGTATGAATGGATTGCCTCCGGAGAGGGCTTTGTGTTTGTTGCCTCTCTTAGACTGCTAGAGTGAGAGAGAGTAAATCTTGCGAAGGTGAAAAGAGCTTCTCAGGGTCTAATCCGGATGTCCGTTTCCCTGTATCTTTCTGAACTTTACTCTCATGTTTTCCTTGAGTGAAGATACTTCTCTCAGAAGGCAGTTTTCGGATTTCCTTTGCTCTCCGCAGAGTGATGGTCCGAGGTTTTCCAAACCATCTCTTCTGTATCGTGCTGAAAAGAAAATTTGTTTAAAAGTTCAATCTCTGATCTCTGTTCTCTTCTTATTTTTCTCTTTTGGTGGGCCCACATCGTATTCTGTTTTTTGATGCCCTTATTTCTCCCTCCCTTGGGAAAGACTTTTCCTGGCTTTCTCTATTTTTGACCAGGAGTCTTTTCGTCCCTTTGTTGTGATCAGGAGCCTTACTCACCCAAAACGAAGCCCTGAGCCGGTTTTGGCCTAGCTGTCACTTTTGGTGTGGCTCTCCCTGTCACTCTGCATTTCAGTTTCTCTCGCTCGCTTTGGGCGCTCATGCGGGTTCTTTCTCTTTTCTACTCTTTCAATTTTTTTCTATTCCCGTCTTATTCTGATATCTGACTTTTTTTCATTTGATGGTCTCGGTCCTTTCTGGGAGATCAGAGACTACTTTATCCATTCGCATTTTGTTCTCGTATTTTTCGGAGAGATGATTTGGAAGTCCATCCTCGTGTTCTCATCCTGGGTGTGCGGTTTTTAGCAATTTCTTCGAAAACTGCTTCTCAGAAGTACCCCTGCAAGAGATAAAATGAGACGAAGGTCAAAAAAATCAGGGGAGATAGGTGATTGTCGCGCGACACCTCGGGAGAGGGCTCTTTGTCGCGCGACAAAGAGGCTATATGTCGCGCGACATATTGCTCCATTATATAATCCTCTTGCTGAGCTCATTCCACCTCATTCTCTCCTTCCTCTTTCTCTCTCTAGCTCTCTTTTTCTCTCTTTCTCTCTTTTCCAAGCGCGGAAGCCCTGCCGCTTTCCCGACTTTTCCGACTTTTCTTATTTATTCACTCATATATAGATGGATCCTGCTCAGCCCGATAGACTGGAGGGTGATCAGGACGAGGTTACTTTTACCGACGCTCAGGGCGTCCTTCGGTGTAGTCCTCATCACGATGATTGGGAGGACCTCGACTGGTACAGAGAGGATGGAGTGGACCGCGGTCGGGCGGTTATTTATCGAGATATTACCCGGGCTGCTCCGGTCCTTGATGTTCCGTGGCTCCTGATGGAGCCTGCTTCTCAAGAGATTCGTCGACGGTCTCTGGTATGTCTTTTTTTTTTGTGTTTTTATCTGTTCCATTATTTCTGTCGTTTCCTGCATATATTTTTACAAATGTTAGTATGCATGTCTGCTTAGAAATAACGTCCGATTTAGCGAACACATACTTTTACTTGTGATACCCTTTAGGTTAGAAAATTACATAATGTACCCCCCTAACTTTATAACTCGCATAATTACCCCAAAATACCCTCAGGTTTTGGAAAATTACATTATTTACCCTTATAACCCTATAACTCTCATAATTACACCAAAATACCCTCAGGTTTGGAAAATTACATAATTTACCCCTATAACTCTATATCTCTCATAATTACACCAAAATACCCTCAGGTTTGGAAAATTACATAATTTACCCCTATCATCCTATAATTCTCATAATTACACCAAAATACCCTTAGGTTTGGAAAATTACATAATTTTACCCTCATAACCCTATAACTCTCATAATTACACCAAAATACCCTCAGTTTTGGAAAATTACATAATTTATCCTTATCTCCCTATATCTCTCATAATTACACCAAAATACCCTCATGTTTGGAAAATTACATAATTTACCCTTATCATCCTATAACTCTCATAATTACACCAAAATACCCTCAGGTTTGGAAAATTACATAATTACTCCTATAACCCTATAACTCTCATAATTACACCAAAGTACCCTCAGGTTTGGAAAATTACATAATTTACCCCTATAACCCTATATCTCTCATAATTACACCAAAATACCCTCAGTTTTGGAAAATTACATAATTTATCCTTATCTCCCTATATCTCTCATAATTACACCAAAATACCCTCAGGTTAGGAAAATTTCATAATTTACCCTTATCATCCTATAACTCTCATAATTACACCAAAATACCCTTAGATTTGGAAAATTACATAATTACTCCTATAACCCTATAACTCTCATAATTACACCAAAGTACCCTCAGGTTTGGAAAATTACATAATTTACCCCTATAACCCTATATCTCTCATAATTACAACAAAATACCCTCAGGTTTGGAAAATTACATAATTTACCCTTATCATCCTATAACTCTCATAATTACACCAAAATACCCTCAGGTTTGGAAAATTACATAATTTACTCCTATAACCCTATAACTCTCATAATTACACCAAAATACCCTCAGGTTTGGAAAATTACATAATTTACCCTTATAACCCTATAACTCTCATAATTACACCAAAATACCCTCAGGTTTGGAAAATTACATAATTTACCCCTATAACCCTATATCTCTCATAATTACACCAAAATACCCTCAGGTTTGGAAAATTACATAATTTACCCCTATCATCCTATAATTCTCATAATTACACCAAAATACCCTTAGGTTTGGAAAATTACATATTTATCCTTATCTCCCTATATCTCTCATAATTACACCAAAATACCCTCAGGTTAGGAAAATTTCATAATTTACCCTTATCATCCTATAACTCTCATAATTACACCAAAATACCCTTAGATTTGGAAAATTACATAATTACTCCTATAACCCTATAACTCTCATAATTACACCAAAGTACCCTCAGGTTTGGAAAATTACATAATTTACCCCTATAACCCTATATCTCTCATAATTACACCAAAATACCCTCAGGTTTGGAAAATTACATAATTTACCCTTATAATCCTATAACTCTCATAATTACACCAAAATACCCTCAGGTTTGGAAAATTACATAATTTACCCTTATAACCCTATAACTCTCATAATTACACCAAAATACCCTCAGGTTTGGAAAATTACATAATTTACCCTTATAACCCTATAACTCTCATAATTACACCAAAATACCCTCAAGTTTGGAAAATTACATAATTTACCCTTATCATCCTATAACTCTCATTATTACACCAAAATATCCTCAGGTTTGGAAAATTACATAATTTACCCTTATAACCCTATATCTCTCATAATTACACCAAAATACCCTCAGGTTTGGAAAATTACATATTTTACTCCTATCATCCTATATCTCTCATATATCTCTTTCTGTTGTCTGTAGTGGGTTGGCCGAGGTTGGGGTTCTCCCAACACTATATCTCTGGAGTGGCGACGGGCACCAGCCCCTGTATAGGAGTTGATTCTTGCGACTCCTTTTGGCTCTCTCTTCGATGCCCTCCTGGAGCAGGTTTCTAGGGCGGCAATTTTGGTGTCGGCACTGGCTTGCCATTGGTGGGATACTACTCATACCTTCCATTGGGGCTGGGGAGAGATGACGATGACCCCCTTGATCTTTTCGCTCTGACCGGGATTCCTTCAGGGGGATCCCTATACAGATCGATGTCCCTTTGCGTCTGATGGCAGAGGGCGTTGTTAGGGCACTTGGATGGTTCCCGGAGCGACGGAGTTCTGGTGATACGATTCCTCGGGGCGTCTTGGTTACGCGGCTAGCCACAGAGAGAGCTCGGCTAGTTGCTTTAGGGGTTCTTATGACCCGTCATGAGGCGCGCCAGTATGCCCGCATCCTTCTTCTACTGACATTCCATGATCTATTCGAGGCCTGTGGGGGGGACACGGCCCATCTATGGTGGCTGCCCTATCTTTGGGACTTCAGCGTCATGTTTGACTACAATTGGGGAGGCTTCATTCTTGCAGTCCTATATGATGCAATGGACCAGGTCTCTCGCCATTTAGCCCTGAACCTCAAGGGCTTCTCACTTCTATCTTTGCTTCAGTCCTTTATATATCACCTGTTGATTATGGCTAAAATCCTTTATCTTTCCTTTTCAGAGTTGGTTTGTTGCTTATACCCGCCTGGGTCGCGCCCAGGTGGATCTCCTCGTTGAGAACGAGGACCAGTTCCCCTTTCTCCGCCGATTCATCGCGGGAAACTACAGGGCTCCCTATGTATACCGGACTCGGGAGACCGGAGCTGCTGCTGTCCACGACCTATTGGAGGAGCAGGTAAATATTTTAGTATTCTCGCTTTTCAATAAATAGTAAAATAGAATATAAATTACTGAAAAATCTTATTCTTCTTTTTCAGATTGAATGGGCCCCTTGGGGCGATCTGGGTCTCCATTTTGGATATGGCCGTTCTCTGACTGCTTCGAGGACCAGGCGGCTTATCAGGGACGAGTACGGCCTTCACTTCTATCTGGGCGAGAGGGTTATTCGCCAGCATTCACCGGCTCAGTGGCCTCGGGTTCCTTTATTTCCGCCAGTTCTGATGAGGCGGACGGGCGAGATCGACCTCGTGATGGTGCAGGCCCTTATAGACGGACTCGGTTTCCAGACGTTCATCGAGGAGGGGGATTATGCTGTCTTCGCTGCCCGCTATCTGATGAGGGAGCCGAAGGGGACTCGGGGACGGGTCTTCTATGAGAGGTATCGGGCGTTGGGAGGCGATCCCAACTACATACGAGGGCAGACTCACTTGTCCAGGACGGTCCCCGATCACTTGCCGCCTATCCCTGATCAGAGGGATAACATTTTGGACTCTGATGACGATGATCCTGATGGCGAGAGGGACATCCCTGCTGCTACCGAGGGAGGTGATGATAGACCCGAGGGTGGTGATGATAGGCCCGAGGGCGGCGAGGGAGGTGCGACAGCGGCGGTTCCAGAGCAGCCGTCTCAGACTACACCTGGAGAGGAGCAACCTGCTGAGAGAGTGGGAGGTGATTTTCCCGAGCGGTCCTGGGAGCCTGCGGACTTCGGGGTTGATTACGAACAGTTTGGGCGGACCCCTTCTGCTGCTGCTGTTGTTGTTTCTAGTGGGGTCCCGCCTCTGAGAGCGACGGCCGTAGTGGACCCTCCAGGTGTTCATACTTATGCCACGCTGACTCTTCTTTCGTCTGCTGCCATGGGTCCTCCGGTCAGATCTACAGGTCTTGGTGGCTCGTCTTCTCGTCCTCCTTTGTTCCCGATTCATGAGGAGGGTGGGTCTACGTCTGCTGCTATGCCGGCGAGTTCGTCCATTCATCCAGTAGATCTACCGACACTTCCTCGGGACTTCTCCTATGTCGGTGCTGGCTTACGTCGATATACGGTGCCTGAGTATCCTCTCCCTGGAGACACGTTTGACTACTTGGGTGGCCGTTCTGATGATGAGGTATGTGCTTTTCTTCCCTCGATATCTTTTCATATCCATGCTTACTTATTTTATCGGTGCTGATTCTTCTTCTCCTTTTTTTTCTTTTCAGCGGGTGAGCGTGCGTGTGGCAAATCTAAGGGCTTGGCATTCCCAGTACCTTTACAGCTGGAACCTACTCCAGTACGTTGGTCGAGACCCTACGACATACATGCGGGACTATCAGAGGGCGATCGACGTTTCCTTGCGGGCGGATGACCCTCTGTCTTCCTCTCGCGCTCGGATGGAGCCTCGGAGGAGCAATAGTCGGACTTCCAGGCTGTCTCGATCCTCGGTGATCCGGTCCACGGCTCCGGTCCAGCCGACAGGGCCTTCTCAGGCAGCAGCTCCTTCTACTCAGGGCGTCCCAGAGGTCGATCCTACTCCCGAGGAGGGTTCGGGTGATAGTGGGAGTGTGTCCAAACGCTCCCTATTAGATTAGCTTTCCTTCCTGTATTTAGTTAGTCCTGACAAATATGTAGTTTTTATTCTTTTAGACTTTTAGACAGGGTTTTTGTAGAAAACGGTTCTTTTATTGGTTTTATATATAAAAAATCTTTATTTGTGTCCGATGTTACGCATTTATTTTTATCTGTGATGAAAAATAATAGTTACATAGATTGATGATTTTAGGAATCGTACCTTTGTCATGGGATAATACTTAAGGTCCCTGCAAAAGAATAGAGTGAGTACAAATATATAAAAAAGTGGATCTTTTGGCAAGAATGACTCTTATGTGTGAGAAAAGCAAAAAATAGGGTGACACCAAATGGGATTGTCGCGCGACAATTCCTCCTGGATATGGGTTTGTCGCGCGACAAACAGGTACAGGAACTCTCTTTTTTGCTATAAATACACCCATCTTCCTTCCTTCATCCTCACACCTTTCCAAAATGTCTTCTTATCACACAAGTTCTGATTTTTCTTATGTTGAAGCCTGAGATGCTCTGATATCTTCTGAGAATAGTTTGAACTTTGGTGTATTCAGTCCTTTAGCGAGCTGGCGTCATTGTCCTGTAGATTTTTCCTTTTTGCTTGGCGCCTTGTACTTCTGGAGTCCTGTCGATCATCTTTTCCGTTTCGGGCTAGGTGAGCTCTGCCCGACTTATGAAGAATTTTTCTGGCTGTTGCATTCCGGTGTTCGTCTCCCGGTGGCTGTTCCCATAGAAGAAATCGGTCCTCGAGACATGCTGATTGCTCTGTTAGCCATTCCCCAAGTGGCTTGTGACGATTTTATTATTGACGGGCTCCTTGATCTCTACAAAATGGTTAGGTTTTTTCATCGTTACGAGGAGAGAGCTTCTTATAGTACGGGGCGTACTGTGGCAGCCTTGATTTGTCTGGTTTCTGATATGCTACTGGTGACGGGCTCTTCTCATGTTGATCCGACTATTCTGAGCTTGATTTATCAGGCAAGAAATGGGGAATCCATAGTGCCCATAGTTCTGGCCGAGACTCTGAATGGCCTAGATGATCTTCAAAGGGGAGCTTCTCCCTTCCTCAGAGGAAGTCCACGCTTGCTATACATGTGGCTATTGGAGCGTTTCCGATCAGTGGGTTTCAATGGGGTCCAGCTTGACAACCTGACATACTTCTTCCGTCGTCCCCTCTTTGGTGCCTTGACCATGTCTTCCTCTGATTGGACGGTATAGTTTTCAGAGAATTCTAGGGCTATTCGGTAGAACATTCCTTGGTGGAAGCTGAGGGCGATAGTGCTTAGTACCGGGGGGCAGAATTACATTCGGCTCCGTGGACTCTGGTTCACTTCTTTTTATCTCCCAGGACGTCTTCTTCGGCAGTTTAACATTCCCTAGGGCATTCCCCTTGGTCTGAACAATTTCTCTTCCGAGTCTAAATTTCTGACCCTGCATATTTTTTCATTGGTGGAGAGAATGTGGCGTGCTCGACTGACTCATCAGTTCAACCATGCCTATTTCGGTATTTCCAGGCCCCTCCGGGCTGATTTCATCCGTTCTCTTTGGGGGTCTCTTGAAGATGAGCTGATCGATGACCCTTTTCAGATGGAGTGGTTTCAGTTCATGGATTCTGAGCCTACAGAAGAAAGCATTGTCTCTGCGTACCAGATTCTGGATGAGGCTCGAATTGACTTGGCTACTGAGGACCCTGCTTGGCCAACCCCTAGGGATTAGGTCTTTCTGTATGATGTATCTCCTTTGTAACTTTCGGTGTTCTGAACCACCTTAATAATAAACAAAGGACTTTTATTGCTTCATAATGTTTAAACCGGGCCTGAAGTCACTTCTCAGGTTGCCTACGTTCCCCTTTTGATTTTTCCAAATACATAATTTTGAGTTGGGGCTCAGGTTTACGTAGTTCTTATCACACATGTTACATCTATTGATAATACTTCTTCAATCGATCCATGTTGACTGGTGAATGCAATAACTGTCCGTCCAAATTAGCGGGTATAGCGGCACCCCCTGTATCAATCTTTTTGACGATGTATGGTCCTGTCCATTTCTGACCGAACTTTCCCCTTGGGTCTCTGGCTGGTTCTCGAATTTCTTTCAACACGATGTCATTCTTATTGATACCCCGAGTCTTCACTTTCTGGTTAAATGCTCGAGCAATTCTCTTTTGATACCCTTGGTGGTGATATGCGGCTTTCAATCTCTTCTCATCTAACAATGCTAGCTCGTCATAACGTGCCTGTACCCATTCCAGCTCATTAACTTGGTTTTCTAACATTACCCTGAGGGAGGGGACTTCTAATTCAACAGGGAGAACTGCTTCCATCCCGTACGTGAGTGAAAATGGGGTTGCCCCAATAGAGACTCTCTCAGTGGTGCGGTATCCCCACAATGCGTATGGTAACTTCTCTGGCCAATCTTGACAGGTGTCGGTCATCTTGCTCAGGATATTCTGCATATTCTTGTTGGTGGCCTCAACTGGTGTTTTGTAGGCTGGGTCGTCTCGGATAAGTCTTACTGGATCAAAGCCTTCTTCATCAGTGGTCAAGGCGTTAATTCCTGTAGGTGGAGCATGGTTGGGAAGGGGGTTGTTGGTAACATTGGGCCCGCCAGGTGCGGGGATGGTACCGGCTTCGATTAAGTCTTGTGTATGATGGCGAAGAGCCAAGCAGCATTCCGTGTCATGACCTGCGGCTTGATGGTATGCACAATTCTCATTCATTTTCCAGGTGCCTGGAATAGGATTTGGTGGAGGGCGTGGGTTAAGTGGGGTGATTAATCCGGCCTTTCGGAGTAGTTCCATGCTTTTGACCAGGGTAGTAGGAAGGGTACAAAAGTTCTTTCTTCTCTTCATTTCGGTGCTCGAAGATTCTCCTTGTGCGGGCCAATTTATCGGAGGTGCTTGCTGTGGCTGTTGAAATGGATTTTGTTGATATGGGTATGAGCTTAGCTGGTTAACGACTGGAGTGTCCGTCTTTCTCCCTGCGTATGAGGCTTTCTTGGTATCATTCTCTGCTTTCTTAGCCAACTCTTCTTCTACTTGTGACCCCATGCTTAACAAGGCTCTGAAGTGTGGGAACACATGCTTTCCCATGCAACTCAATACAGCTGGCGTGAAATTTTTCTGTATGATCTCCAATTGTTCTTCTTCATCGGGCCGCTTGGACATTTGGGAGGCCATCTCTCTTCAACGTGTGACAAAATCGCTGAAGCTTTCTTTTTCACATTGCTTGGCCATTTTTAGGTGCTTGCGAGTGATTTCCAAATCTTCGTTGAACCCGTATTTATGCATGAACTCCTTGACAATATCTCCCCAAGTCTTTGTGTGGTGCCTCTCCAGATCGAAAAACCATCTCAGGGCGGCCCCCGTGAGAGTCATGTGAAAGGCCTGAGCTAATTCCGGTTCTCCACAACCAGACACTTGCGCAGATCTGATGTAGGATTGAAGATGGGTTTTTGGGGGTGTGGTTCCTGTGAATTTGGTGATGGAAGGGAGCTTGAATCCTTGGGGCAACCTTGCTTCTGGGTAGAGGGAGAAAGCATTCATATCTATAATCTCATCTGCTCCTTTTATTAGAGAAACTCCCCTTTGCAAAACCCTCATCTGCTCTTTCAGTTTCTTCATTTCTTCACTCTCTCTTGACACCTCATCGGGCTGTTCCCGAGCTATAACCGATTCTGCATACACTGCCCAGAGTCGGTTGATGTCTAGGTATTCATTAGGAGGGGCTACTGGGGCCGGTGGTGGAATAGGTCTTGCGGCAACTTGCGGCCACGGTTGGTATTGGGGATCAAGACCTTGCTGTGGTTCTGGCCAGATGATGGGTGGCTCTTGTTGCTGATAAGTAGGGCCTGAATCTGGGGCCCATTGATTCTGATTATTGGGGTCGGTCTGAACAGGACCGGCGGTGATGGGACCCACTTGTGGTAGATTGGTTCCTTAGACTGGGGGAAGCACTTGCTATGACTGCCCTTGATCTCGATTCGGTGGTAGTCGTTCAAACCCCGGTGGCGCGACCCGCCCGGCTGACAACTCTTCTACTCGAACTCGGGAACTCTGTTGTTCATTCGTGAGGTTTGCCAGACTCATGCTAACGGTCATTAGCAAACGATGCATCTCGGCTAAAGTTGGCTGAGGTACGGATGCCTCGGCTAGGCTATGATCTGTCTCTTGATTCTCACGTCCATCGATCATCGCGGGTCTGCTTGGTCTTATTAATCTTCCGGTGTGATCCCGACCAGCCCAACCTTCCAGACTGTCGTTGTATTACGGCTGTAGACGGAACCATGGGCGAAGATGAAGGAAGACTATGATGTGACTCAATTTTTCCCAAAAGAACCACGGAGCAAGAAAAACAACGAAAACCAAGTTTCGGGTGTTTTATAAAGACACATCAACAACAACTTGAGTGAATTCCCAGTGGGAGTTTAGGATAGGCAGCAAAGTGCTTCTTGGGTTATCCTATTTGTCCCGAATTTTGAAAAACTCATCTTTTGATTTTATGAAAATTTGGAATATCTCTCCTCTTGAGTTGCTTTTCATGGGAAATGTACCGGGGAAAGTTACAACGAGGTGATCTCGATGTAAATTTCTACGACGGAGGTTGGACAGCCTCCGGCCGTACTTGCCAATATCTGGGGGAGATATACATGACAAGGCCCTATGTGGTACAATTTCCTCACGGTTTGATAAAAACATAAGAGTGTTCTATTTTTGACTCTTCCTATATGCAACGCATGTGTAATGCAAGGTGAAGGCTTTAGGCTCCCTCCTTTTTGGCAAGACCTTACGATATACCCCAGGGGCGGGTACGTGCAAGAATCTTTTGATATACTTCCCGGGTACGTGAGTGTTCTCGTCACTCGATATACCTCGGGGGCGTACTTGGCCAAGGAGAGTGGAAGTAAATGCTTTCGGTTTATGTTGACCCAAGCAAGCCAACTCCCTACTCACTTATAATACTTCCGAGGGTTCAGGGTAAATTCACACTCGTAGAACCAATGCATGATTTGTGAAAGTGCGTGCAAAACAAGAATTTTCAAAAGATTTAATTTGCAAATATCTTATCTTTGAGGTGTATTTTGAAAACGCCATTTTTATTTAAAAAAGATATTTCTTTACAATCATATATAACATAAAGGGGAATCCTAAACATATGTCTATGTCAATGAATGGACTCTACTGCGCCTCTAGGTCAGGTCAACAATAAAATCCAGGCGCCACGTCAGGGGGTAAGTAGGGAAAGCGGTAAAAGCATGCATATCAACATTTTATAAACAAAGAATCCACATATAAGAGCCTAGTTCTCATAAGTCCCCAGCAGAGTCGCCACTGTGAGAATCCGCAAATGCGACCCCCGGGTCTCATCCCCGTTCGTTGGGCGTCTGAAGCGTCGGAAGGGATTCCGTCGCTCCATTTGCTTGGAGTTGGTTGATAATTCATATCGGGTGTCCCTCTATCCTGTTTCTAGGTGTAAGAGGGTTCATTCAGAGTCGCCAGTACGTTTTACGAGAAAACGGACAAAAAGGGTTGTGTAAGGGAAAAGGCTACAAATAAGCCTTTCTTTACACATTTGTCTGCGAAACCAGGATTCTATAGGGCTCGGGAACTATATTACGGTTTGGGAAGGTGTTAAGCACCCATTCCGCCCTTTCGGTCTCTAGTGGTCTTATATGTTTATTTTATGTTGAAAAACTTGGATGCTTTTACTGATAGTCTACTACTTTTCAAATGAAAACCCTAATTTCTGGGGGAAACGGGAAAGGGGTAGAAACCTTTGTGTTCCGAGATCCGATGTTTTTATTATTGAAAGATGTAGATACAAATGACAAAACCTTTTATTTTGAAAGAGTATCCCGTATTATTTCCTCAGATAATGACGGTTTTCTCGTGTTGTGATTACTTTTGTAAAAGATTCGGATTTTGTATCGGGACTAATTTAATATGGAACTAGAACTCTTTGAGGAGAGTTATCAGACACGTCACAGTCTATAGAGAAGACAGGATATGTTGATTTTAATTCCTAGATAAGTCTTATCAATCCGGGTTTTGAAAACAGAATTTTATCCGGATGATAATCTACTTACTCTTCTGGTTTTGCAAATGGTTTTATCGGGGTCTTTTGTTTTGAAGGCGGTAGACTATTTATAACTTGGCAATAAGTTTATTCAAATAAAACGTGGACAAAACAACATAAATAAAACAAGTACACAGATAAACCTGATTTTCGAGCGCGTTAGGAATCTAGCACAACCATGTTGCCACTTCGCTTATCAGGACGGGGAGCGCCCCGTTAGAAAAATCGAATTTTAAAAGTCTACAATAAAACTAATATACAAATATCTTATTTAATTACTAGAAGAGACTTTCGTTACCTTCCCGACGAGAACAATAATAAGAAAGAGAATATAATATGGCAGAGAGATCTCCGGCAATAATAATATTCTCCTTCTTCAGATATTTCCGAGAATTTGATTCTCGAGACTGGACACGTCGAGTGTCGAGAATAGATTCGATAATTCTTCAGAAATAAAACGATACTCGGGAATGCTTGTTGCTATTTTCTGCTCTGCTCTGGCGATTTTTCTTGTTGTTTTCAGCTGTGATGTTGGTGTCTAGAACCTATGGGGGTGCTGGCCTATTTATAGTGACGAAAAGGTGTATGTCGCGCGACATACTTGACTGTCGCGCGACATTCTACTTTAATGATGATTCTGACTCACTGATGAGTCAGAAAGTGGAGTGGTGGGCCATTTGTCGCGCGACATGTCCTTGGAAAGGGGATTGTCGCACGACATACTGGACTGTCGTGCGACATTTCACTTTTAAAACATGTTTGTTTGGCCAACAAATGCTTCGGGGCAGTTCCGGGTGTTTGGGTGAGTCCTGGACTCAAAAAACAGTACTTTCGAAGGTCGTTAGGGTTCTTGCGGGGGTCACGGATCGGGGTGTCTACAACATGCCAAAAGAGTAGCTCTTCCTTAAAAAGAACTACAAATCCCAAAATCTTGCTTCAACCGTTTGTTGTCAAGATAATCGGAACGACTCTGAGGCGCGCGATGCGTTATATTTGAAATCGAGCGTTTCGAAGGGAACTGTACACATCAGAGGTGGAAACTACAGCAACTCTTGAGTGAGTCAAGTTTTGTAAGTCTGTAATTGTGATTATGTTGTTTGTAAACTCTTGTGTTATAGTAATAAGCTTTTAAGGATTATTCCTAAGCAAGTAGGGATACCTCGTTAATTCTGGTGTTGTTTGTTTGTTCAATTGATTGGTTCTATCCTGCATGCTAGACAAGAGCAACAACGTTTCAGAATTAAAATTGGTAGAAATCTAGAATTTATTATTATGCTTCACTTTTAGTAAACGAATTCATTGAGTAACCATTTTTCAACATAACTAGGTAATCCTACTTTCCGCATCGTTTTTCACTATCCTTTTGTATTTTTGCATTTTTACTCTTGTTCTTCAGTCTTATAAACACGTAAACTATCCCTTCATCTTCTTTTTCTCCCTTCAAGAAAATCTCCTCTAATTGCCTCCTGTCATAAATGTTTAACTCCCCGATTACGCCTTCCCACACGACAATCCTTAACCGTTGATCTTCAACCAAAGGAACTGGAAAATCTCTTCCTTTGTGTGTTTAAACCTAAAACCTAGCGAAAGTGTAGATTTTGGTACCATCGTTAAGACAAAGAAAGCAAGTTCTAGGGTTTGGTATTTGGAAGAAAAGAAAGTGTGAGAGAAAGTACATAAGAATCACTCTCTAGGTATGTGCAAGTATATTTACAGCTCTTAAGAATTTTAAACCTAGTAGTACTAGGTATTATGATTTTATAAATAGTTAGGTAGTTTCTTTGTTAGTTAATTACTTAATTAGGAGTTTAAGACAAAAGTGGTAAGCTAAGTGTAGGTATTTTTGTTAAAAAAGAAAAAAAGAAAAAAATTTACAGTTATTTACTCTTTTAACGGTTAAAGTTTTAGCCCTTTGGTATATAACATTAATTCAAGGTCAAATATGGTAATATTAAGTAATTTGCAAAAGGTAAGAAAGTCGAACAATGTATTATAAATTCCTCTCAACAACTTGATTGAATTCTGAAGGGGACATAATTTTTAAATTTTAAAAATATATAAGATATATATAAAGTGTGTGATTAGGATTTAAAATATTTTTTGGGTAATTAGTAAAAATGACTCTTGAAGTTTGACCAATATCCCTCGCTTGTCCCTAAAGTTTAATTTTCGGCTGAAGCATCCTTAAAATTTCTAAATTTCCCTCACTCGTCTAAAACTGGATGGTCCATTAAAAATTAGACGAAAAACCTTAGAAAATAACCCTTAAAGTTTGAAAACCTTTGAGAATAACCCCCCTAAAGTTTGAAAACCTTTGAGAATAACCCCCCTAAAGTTCGAAATTTGTCCCTGACTCGTCTATCCACGTGTCTTTTCCACCCAAGTTTTTAACGGGGCATCCAGTTTTAGACGAGTGAGCGACAAATTAGAAACTTTAAGGATACTTCAACCGAAAATTAAACTTTAGGAGCGAGCGAGGGACATTGGTCAAACTTTAGGGGTTATTTTTGCTAATTACCCTTATTTTTTAAATAGTTGATAGTACATTTGCCGAGAGTTATGACTTAACCATAGAATTAGTGCAGAGAGGACTTTTAACAACATTTTCTCGCGGCCAGCTAAAAGAATATCTCTGATATTTTGGCTAAAATAAAATGTCATGTACTAAAGTTCGGTCCGTACCATAAATTTAAATATATAGTATATACAAGTCTGGTCCACATCATAAATATATTATATACATATATAGTATATACAAGTCTGGATTTTGTAAATCGTATCCGTATAAAGATTGATCTTTGATGAATTTTGATCTTCAAAATAGTGAAAAATATTTTCTAATAAAAATTTGCCGATAAATACGCGATGGAGATCCACGAACAACATCAAATCCTGGTCGTGTACTATGTATTCATTACACCCGTAATTAGACAATATAGTATATAATATTTAAATGATGTTTCAAAAATATCTTAATTAATTATCGTGTAGTATGAGTCTAATTAAGGTACTAATTCACTAATCCATGCATTTTCTTCCGATATGATATTATACAAAATAATGACTTAATCATTATATGAACCTCAATCACTCGGTTTTTGGCAAACGTAATACTTCTTAGATTTTATCCAATATTTGGCATACGCACAACAGTACTTCTTGATATTCCTTTTTGTTAGTTGACTGCCAAATTGACTTCTGAATTTACATATATAGATCATGTTTGATTGTCTATCAAACAATGAATTGGGCATTTTGCAATTAATAAGCAATTTATGATATCTAGGTTTATTTATATTTGCTTGTAAAAATTGAATCACGAAATTCAGTTCAACTCGATCTATATTTTGAAGAAATTGTCTCTAGTACACTTGATATAATGTTTCTAGACAAAATTTTAAATAATATATAAGAATTTTTAAAAAAATATTCTAATATTTAGGCTTTCTCATTTAAGTCTTCTGAGCATTCCACGGATTATAACTGAATTCTTTCTTACAGCATAGATTTACAATTCATTATTTGAAATTTAAAATATATATATATATATATATTAAATTAGGCAATTTATGCAACCAAACGGGTTCACGATTAATGTAGATTTTTGCGGGGGTGAACCTAGTAGGATTAACTTATATCTTTTTTTCTTAAATTTATAACTCATCAATTCTATCATTACACAAACTATTTTAATTATACTTATCAAGCATGCAAAGTATCAAGTCAATCAGATATTAATATATTAGGGCTTTTAGCCAGGTCCAGTACCAATGGCACATGCCCTGGTCGACCCATGGCCTAGAGCATGAAGGCCCATAACTTGGAATGATTTGAGAACCCACAACTTCCCTGAGGGAAGGACATCTAAGCAAACCAGGTAACGACACAACGTTCCTGGGCTGGCCGACCAGATGGATAACAATATTGTTTTGAATAATAGACGTCTATTAAGAAAGGTTAACCAACCGACCAAAGAGACAATGAAGGACGCACCTAAGGATAAGGAAGAGCACCTGGCCAGATGAAGCCAGCCGAACAAGATCTACAGAGACAATTAAGACCAACCACTGCTAGTTCGCCAACTTGCAGAGAAAAGTTGAGTTAGAGGATAAGTGATGGTAAATAACCACTTACATGTGTGTGAACAACATAAGGTTCTCATAAATTTGGGCTTGTCGACTTTTTGGCACCCACAATTGATGCTATCTGTCAGAATCCGCTTCCAACAACCACCGTGCTATGCTATTCCAATAACCAAATCTACTTTCTCTCACTACAGTTTATTTTCCTTGCAAATTACATTTCCTTAATCCTTATATGCAAAAATGGTCCAAACCCAAAACAAACAAATGGGTGATAACAAACTAGAAGGTCCCCATGTTTCTGTGGTACCGAGAATAATGACGAAAACCCACAAGTGGAATACCTAACCTAGGAAATATGGTGGTTTAGTTCAGATAGTGAACCCACACAGCCACAAACCCTTTTGACTCCAATTACCTAGTTGGTGGGGACAATGAGGTTAATTCTCAAACTAAGCTGGCAAGGTTAAGATTGGAGATAGAAGTTTTACTCAAAATGAGGAACAAATAGCTGCCAATGCTCGGCAAGCATTGAAAATTGGTTATGATGATAGATCACATACGTCCTCTACTAAGGAGGAAACAATCAACAAGTCAGTGAATCAACAACCCCTATTTAAAGGTGCAAAAAAAAAAAAGTGGCCGATGTGCCAAGATTTGATATTCCACAGGCTCGGGTTAAGATAATTGATTCTACTCCTCTGCCAAATGTCTTTGGTCGATTAGAGGGCAAAGTGACCCCATAGGGAGAAAGCCGATCAAAAAGTTAGGTCGAGAAAGATTTGAGAAAACTAATCTATGTTGAAGTAAACTCACTTTTGTGACGCTAAGCATTGCTTCAACATTAAGGAACTTAGTTGATAAGAATTCAAATACTTCATCGCTAAGTATTTGAATGAGTCAAAAATGGCGGGCTGCTTAATGGTGAAGTAAAAGAACGGTCAAAAATGGCGGCTGCTTAGTAATTAAGCTAGCCTACAATTTTTGACTGCTTAATCTCCAAGCAAACTTTAATAAATTAAATTGAGGTGGTGGACTTTACATCGGTGGTCTATAAATATTGGACTATGGATCATCCCATTCTTGAGTGACAAAGAGAGAGAGGGAGAGAGTTAGAGAGAAAAACTAATGAGGTTTCTCCTAAACTCTTATGGTCTTTCCTTTGTTAGAGTAAGAGAGTGTTTTCTCCTATTATAAGAGAGAGGCTATTGTCAATTTGTGCCCTCCTTATTTTAAAGAGAAATTGTTGTATTCTTTTTGCTATAGTGAAATCCTTCTACAATTTGCCAATCCAAAATTCTCATTTTATCATTTCTACTTTAGCTGTAATTGGGTGCCCGTACCACAACGTCCCCAACAGTGGTATCAGAGCGCCAGGTTCATAGCCAGTTTCATGCTACGATCAGATTCAGTTAGTGGAAAAGAGGCATCTTCAACAATGGCGGCAAAGTATGAAATAGAAAAGTTCAATGGGAATAATTTCTCATTATGGAAAATGAGAATGAAAGCAGTTTTAATAAAAGATAACTGCTTGGCGGCAATTGGAGAACAGCTAGATGAAATCAGCGACAATGGAAAGTGAAACGAGGTGGATAGCAATGCTGTTGCTAATCTGCACTTGGCATTAACTAATGAGGTTTTGTCTAGTGTCGCGGAGAAAAAGACGGCAAAGGAAATTTGGGATACTCTCACAAGACTGTACGAGGCCAAATCACTGCACAATAAAATCTTCTTGAAGAGAAGGCTTTACACCCTTCGGATGATGGAGTCAACTACAGCGACTGACCACATCAACACCCTTAACACTCTATTTTCTCAGCTCACAGCAATGGGGTACAATATAGAGACGGGTGAATGTGCTGAAATTCTACTTCAAAGCCTACCTGATTCGTATGATCAACTCATCATTAACATAACCAACAGCCTAGAAATACTATCCTTTTATGATATTGCAGCTGCGGTTCTTGAAGAAGAAAGTCGGCGCAAGAACAAAGAAGACAGAGTAGGAGGCTCACAGCAGGCTGAGGCTTTGACAATGATGAGAGGGAGATCAACGGAACGTGGCCCCAGTGGGAGTCAAAATCAGAGTAGATCAAAATCCAGAAGTAAGAAAAATGTCAAGTGTCATCACTGTGGCAAGAAAGGGCACTACAAAAGGGAGTGTAGGCATCTTAAGAAGAATGAAGAAGTTACATGGAAAGGTCCCGAGTCATCAAAAGCTCAGGGTTGTGTAGCAAGCACCTCGGATGAGGGTGAAATTTTATACAGCAAGGCAATGATAGTTACCGAAGGCAGAAGAAAATTTACTAATATATGGCTTCTGGACTCAGGAGCTACATGACATATGACCCCAAGGAGAGAATGGTTCCATCATTATGAACCTATCTCAGGAGGATCTGTGTTCATGAGAGACGATCATGCCTTAGAGATTGCTGGTATTGGTACCATCAAATTAAAAATGTATGATGGTATGGTTCGCACCATCCAGGAGGTAAGGCATGTGAAAGGCCTAAAGAAAAATCTATTGTCTCTGGGAAAATTAGATAATAGTGGGTGCAAACCCCATGTTCAAGATGGGATCATGAAGATTGTCAAAGGCGCGCTTGTGGTGATGAAAGCGGAAAAAATAGCTGCAAATCTGTACATGCTCAAGGGAGAAACACAACAAGAAAGAGAAGCATCTGTTTTATTAGCAAGTTCGGTAGAAGAATCAACGATGATGTGGCACCGCAAACTTGGCCACATGTTGAAACGAGGTTTGAAGATTCTCGCATAACAAAAACTTCTCTCAGGGCTCAAAAAGGTATTATTACCATTTTGTGAGCATTGTGTTATTAGTAAGCAGCACAGATTGAAGTTCGGCAGTTCTAATACTAGAAGCAAAGCTATCTTAGAACTGATTCATTCTAATGTTTGGCAAGCACCAGTTTTGTCCCTAGGAGGTGCAAGATACTTTGTATCTTTTATCGATGATTACTCCAGGAGATGTTGGGTGTATCCAATCAAAAGGAAGGCAGATGTATTTGAAGTTTTCAAAGTATTCAAAGCGCGGGTGAAGCTTGAATCTGATAAAAAGATCAAGTGCTTAAGGACAGACAATGGAGGAGAATACACTGGCGATGAATTTGATAACTTCTGTCAACAAGAAGGTATCAAAAGGCAGTTCACTGTGGCGTACACTCCACATCAAAATGGAGTGGCAGAGTGGATGAACAGAACCTTGTTGGAAAGGACAAGAGCGATGTTGAGAACTGCGGGGTTAGCCAAATCATTTTGGGCTGAAGCAGTCAAGACTGCGAGCTATGTGATCAATCGATCACCATCAACCGCAATTGATCTGAAAACGCCTATGGAGATGTACACTAGTAAACCAGCTGACTATTCTCATTTACATACATTTGGAAGTCCTGTTTATGCTATGTATGATGCCCAAGAAACGTCAAAACTGGATCCAAAATCCAGAAAAAGCATTTTCTTAGGGTATGCTGATGGAGTTAAGGGGTATCGACTGTGGGATCCCACTGCCCACAAGGTAGTAATCAGCAGAGATGTACTATTTGATTTGTACTTAGAGCAGTTGGATGTGAAAACTGCATTTCTTCATGGAAAACTTGAAGAAGAAATTTACATGCTACAACCAGGAGGTTTTGAAGAAAAAGGAAAAGAGAACTTGGTTTGCAGGTTGAACAAATCTCTATACGGTCTCAAATAGGCGCCGAGGTGTTGGTATAAGAGATTTGATTCCTTCATCATGAGCCTTGGATACAACAGACTTAGTTCAGATCCTTGTGTTTACCACAAGAGATTTGGTGATGGTGATTTCATTATTCTAATGTTGTGAGAATCCGCAAATGCGACCCCCGGGTCTCGTCCCCGTTCGTTTGGGCGTCTGAAATGTCGGAACGAATTTCGTCGTTCCATTTGCTGGAGTGTTTTTGGTAATTCACATCACATGTCCCTATATTCTATTTCTAGATGCAAAGGGGTTCTTTCAGAGCCGCCGGTACGTTTTACGAGAAAACGGACAAAATAGTTGTGTAAGAGGAAAGGCTATAGACAAGCCTTTCTTTACACGTTTGTCTACGAAACCAGAATTCTATAGGGTTCGGAAACTATATTACGGTTTGGAAAGGTGTTAAGCACCCATTCCGCCCTTTTGTTCTCTAGTGGTCTTTTTATATGTTTATTCTATGTTGAAAAACTTGGATGCTTTTACTGACAGTCTACTACTTTCTAAGTGAAAACCCTAATTTGGGAAAAACGGGAAAAGGAATGAAAACCTTTGTGTTCCGGGATCCAATGTTTAGTTTTGAGAGATGCAAAAACAAGTGTCAAGAGTTGTTCTTACTTTAGAGGGAGTTTTACCGTGTTATTTCTCGGATAACGACGATTTTTCTCGGGTTTGGATTCATTTGGGAAAAAGTGTTAGATCTTTTATCGGAACTAATTCAATATGGAATTAGAACTCTTGAGGGGAGTTCTACCAGATGTATCACAATCTATGAAACAGATAGGATATACCGGGTTTTTTATTTCCTAAGTAAGTTTTACCGGTCCGGGTTTTGAAAACAGGATTTTATTCGGATGATAATCTACTTACTCTTCTGGTTTTGTAAATAGTTTTATTTGGGTTTTTTGTTTTGAAAACGGTAGACTATTTGTAACTTGGCAATAAGTTTATTCAAATAAAACGTGGACAAAACAACAGAAATAAAACAAGTATATAGATGTTTAATGTTAAATACTAGAAGAGACTTTCATTACCTTCCCGACGAGAAAAATAATAAGAAAGAAAATATAATACGGCAGAGAGATCTCCGGCGATAATAATTTTTTCCTTCTTCAGATATTTTCGAGAATTCGATTCCAGAGACGGGACATGTCGAGTGTCGAGAATAGATTCGATAATTCTTCAGAAATAAGACGATAATAGAGAATGCTTGATAAAAGACTAGAAAATCGGATTTAAAGCTTAGAATTCCTCAATCCCAAGTTGCTGTCACTCAACCCTTAGGGGTGTTGGCCTATTTATACTGCTCGGAAGAGTATGTTGCGCAACACTTCCCCAAAAGGGGCATATGTCGCGCAACAATGTGTCTTATGTCGCGCGACAAACGGCTGAAGTGATGTTTCTGACAGACTGATGTGTCAGAGAGTGGATGGTCTGGTGTCAGGAGGGATTGTCGCGCGACATAGTGGGGATTGTCGCGTGACATACCCATTTGTCGTGCGATAATTCTCTTTAAAAATAGGTTTGTTGGCCAACAAACCCTTTCGGGGTAGTTTCGGGTGCTCGGGTGAGTCTCGGGCCTAAAAACAGTAGTTTTCGAATGTCGTTAGGGTTCTTGCGGGGGTCACGGATCGGGGTGTCTACAGACCCTCTCGACTCAAGCTCTTTGCTTGCAAGGATTTGAGGCGACTGGAAGAGACCATGATCCATGGCTCCCGCAGGAACTCTAAGAAAGTGTGTGTATGCAAAAAGTGTTCGTGAACGCCTCTGGAGAGGGCTTGTGTTTGGTTTTTGCCTCCGGAGAGGGCTTGTGTTACCTCAATGCCTCTTCCGTTTCACTTGCTCCACTTGCCTCAGATGGGAGGACTACCATTGCTTCATTAGCCTCAGGTGGGAGGACTAACATTGCTCCACTGTGCCTCTCTGGGAGGGCTTCGCCTCAGGTGGGAGGACTACCATTGCTACACTGTGCCTCTCTGGGAGGGCTTCGCCTCAGGTGGGAGGACTAACATTGCTACACTGTGCCTCTCTAGGAGGGCTTCTGATCTGTAAGAAAAAAGAAAATTGCCTCTGGGAGGGCTTTCGTAAGTAATTTTGCCTCTGGCGAGGACTTTGTGTTTTGTGATTTGCCTCTGGCGAGGACTTGTGTTTGTGATCTGGTGAATTTGTTCGTTGTCTCTCTTAGACCGCTAGAATGAGAGAGAGATTTTCGTGAGGGTGAAAAGAGCTTCTCGGGGTCTAATCTTTATCTGGATGTCCGTTTTCCTATATTTTTTCCGAACTTTACTCTCATGTTTCCCTTGAGTGAAGATACTTCTTTCATAAGGCAGTTTTCGAATTTCTCTTGCTCTCCGGAGAGTGATGGTCCGAGGATTTCCAAACCATCTCTTTTGTATCGTGCTGAAAAGAAAATTTGTTTGAAAGTTCAATCTCTGATCTCTATTCTCTTCTTAGTTTTCTCTTTTGGTGGGCCCCACATCGTATTCTGTTTTTCGATGCCCTTATTTCTCCCTCTTTTGGGAAAGACTTTTCCTGGCCTTCTCTGTTTTTGACCAGGAGTTTTTTTTTTTATCCTTTTATCGTGATCAGGAGCCTTACTCACCCAAAACGAAGCCCTGAGCCGGTTTTTGGCCTAGCTGTCACTTTTGGTATGGCTCTCCCTGTCACTCTGCATTTCTGTTTCTCTCGCTCTCTTTGGGCGCTCATGCGGGTTCTTTCTCTTTTCTACTCTTTCAATTTTTTCTATCCCTGTCTTATTTTGATATCTTGCTTTTTCTCATTGATGGTCTCGGTCCTTCTGGGAGATCAGAGACTACTTTAACCGTTTGTATTTTGTTCTCGCATTTTTCGGAGACATGATTTAGAAGTCCTCCTTGAATTTTCATCCTGTGTGTGCGGTTTTTAGCAATTTCTCGAAAACTGCTTCTTTGGAGTACCCCTACAAGAGATAAAATGAGACAAAGGTCAAGAAATTAGGGGGAGGGGGGATTGTCGCGCGACACTTCGGTGTCTGTCTCTTTGTCGCGCGACAATGTAGCCATTTGTCGCGCGACAATCCTCTTCACTATATAAGTCCCTTGCTGAGCTCATTCCACCTCATTCTCTCCTTTCTCTATCTCTCTCTAGCTTTCTTTCTCTCTTCTCCTAAGCGCGGAAGCCCTGCCACTTTTCCGACTTTTCCGATTTTTCTCACATATTCCATATACACGGATGGACCCTGCACATCCTGATAGACTGGAGGGTGACAAGGAGGAGGTCACTTTTACAGACGCTCAGGGCATTCTTCGCTGCAGCCCTCACCACGACGATTGGGCCGACCTCGATTGGTACGGTGAGGATGGGGTAGACCGCGGTCGGGCGGTGGTCTACCGAGACGTTACCCGGGCTGCTCCGGTCCCGGACGTTCCGTGGCTCTTGATGGAGCCCGTTTCTCACGAGATTCGTCGTCGATCACTGGTATGTTTTCTTTTTATTTGTTTATTTATGTCGTTTCCTGTATGTTATTTAAACCAATGTTAATATGCATGTCTGCCTAGAAATAACATCCGATTTAGTGAACACATACTTTTACTTGTGATACCCTTTATGCTTTAGGAATTTACATAATTTTACCCCTTATAACCCTATAACACCATATCTCTTATAATTACACCAAAGTACCCTCAGGTTTGGAAAATTACATATTTTACCCCTATAACCCTACATCTCCCATAATTACACCAAAGTACCCTCAGGGTTGGAAAATTACATATTTTACCCTTATAACCCTATATCTCCCATAATTACACCAAAACTACCCTCAGGTTTAGAAAATTACATAATTTACCCTTATAACCCTATATCTCTCATAATTACACCAAAGTACCCTCAGGTTTTTGGAAAATTACATAATTTACCCTTATAACCCTATATCTCTCATAATTACACCAAAGTACCCTCAGGTTTGGAAAATTACATAATTTACCCCTTATAAACCTATATCTCCCATAATTACACCAAAGTACCTTCAGGTTTTGGAAAATTACATAATTTACCCCTTTATCCCTATATCTCCCATAATTACACCAAAGTACCCTCAAGTTTGGAAAATTACATAATTTACCCTTATAACCCTATATCTCTCATAATTACACCAAAGTACCCTCAGGTTTTTGGAAAATTACATAATTTACCCTTATAACCCTATATCTCTCATAATTACACCAAAGTACCCCCAGGTTTTTGGAAAATTACATAATTTACCCCTTTATCCCTATATCTCCCATAATTACAACAAAGTACCCTAAGGTTTAGAAAATTACATAATTTACCCTTATAACCCTATATCTCTCATAATTACACCAAAGTACCCTCAAGTTTTTTGGAATATTACATAATTTAACCCTATAACCCTATATCTCTCATAATTACACCAAAGTACCCTCAGGTTTTGGAAAATTACATAATTTACCCCAATATCCCTATATCTCTCATAATTACACCAAAGTACCCTCAGGTTTTAGAAAATTACATAATTTACCCCTTTATCCCTATATCTCCCATAATTACACCAACGTACCCTCAGGTCTGGAAAATTACATAATTTACCCTTATAACCCTATATTTCTCATAATTACACCAAAGTACCCTCAGGTTTTAGAAAATTAAATAATTTACCCCTTTATCCCTATATCTCCCATAATTACACCAAAGTACCTTCAGGTTTGGAAAATTACATAATTTACCCTTATAACCCTATATCTCTTATAATTACACCAAAGTACCCTCAGGTTTGGAAAATTACATATTTTACCCTTATAACCCAATATCTCTCATAATTACACCAAAGTACCCTCAGGTTTTTTGGAATATTACATAATTTACCCTTATAACCCTATATCTCCCATAATTACACCAAAGTACCCTCAGGTTTGGAAAATTACATAATTTACCCTATATCTTAATTACACCCTATTACATAATTTACCCAATATATCTCTCATAATTACACCAAAGTACCCTCAGGTTTTTTGGAAAATTACATAATTTACCCTTATAACCCTATATCTCTCATAATTACACCAAAGTACCCTCAGGTTTTGGAAAATTACATAATTTACCCCTTATAACCCTATATCTCCCATAATTACACCAAAGTACCCTCAGGTTTTGGAAAATTACATAATTTACCCCTTATCCCTATATCTCCCATAATTACACCAAAGTACCCTCAAGTTTGGAAAATTACATAATTTACCCTTATAACCCTATATCTCTCATAATTACACCAAAGTACCCTCAGGTTTTTGGAAAATTACATAATTTACCCCTATAACCTATATCTCCCATAATTACACCAAAGTACCCCCAGGTTTTGGAAAATTACATAATTTACCCCTTTACCCTATATCCACCAAAGTACCCTCAAGTATTACTGGATAATTACACCAAAGTACCCTCAGGTTTTTGGAAAATTACATACATAATTACACCAAAGTACCCCCAGGGAAGTCTCCCAAATACCAAAAAATTACCCACCCCTAGGTTTAAAATTACATAATTTACCCTTATAACCCTATATCTCTCATAATTACACCAAAGTACCCTCAGTTTTGGAATATTACATAATTTACCCCTATAACCCTATATCTCTCATAATTACACCAAAGTACCCTCAGGTTTGGAAAATTACATAATTTACCCCTATCCCTATATATCCATAATTACACCAAAGTACCCTTAGGTTTTGGAAAATTACATAATTTACCCCTATAACCCTATATCTCTCATAATAACACCAAAGTACCCTCAGGTGTGGAAAATTACATAATTTACCCTTATAACCCTATATCTCTCATAATTACACCAAAGTAGCCTCAGGTTTTAGAAAATTACATAATTTACCCCTTTATCCCTATATCTCCCATAATTACACCAAAGTACCCTCAGGTCTGGAAAATTACATAATTTACCCTTATAACCCTATATTTCTCATAATTACACCAAAGTACCCTCAGGTTTTAGAAAATTATATAATTTACCCCTTTATCCCCATATCTCCCATAATTACACCAAAGTACCTTCAGGTTTGGAAAATTACATAACTTACCCTTATAACCCTATATCTCTTATAATTACACCAAAGTACCCTCAGGTTTGGAAAATTACATATTTTACCCTTATAACCCTATATCTCTCATAATTACACCAAAGTACCCTCAGGTTTTTTGGAATATTACATAATTTACCCTTATATCCCTATATCTCCCATAATTACACCGAAGTACCCTCAGGTTTTGGAAAATTACATAATTTACCCTTATAACCCTATATCTCCTATAATTACACCAAAGTACCCTCAGGTTTTGGAAAATTACATAATTTACCCCTATATCCCTATATCTCCCATAATTACACCGAAGTACCCTCAAGTTTGGAAAATTACATAATTTACCCTTATAACCCTATATCTCTCATAATTACACCAAAGTACCCTCAGGTTTGGAAAAGTACGTAATTTACCCCTTATAAACCTATGTCTCCCATAATTACACCAAAGTACCTTCAGGTTTTGGAAAATTACATAATTTACCCCTTTATCCCTATATCTCCCATAATTACACCAAAGTACCCTCAAGTTTGGAAAATTACAGAATTTACCCTTATAACCCTATGTCTCTCATAATTACAACAAAGTACCCTCAGGTTTTTGGAAAATTACATAATTTACCCTTATAACCCTATATCTCTCATAATTACACCAAAGTACCCCTTGGTTTTTGGAAAATTACATAATTTACCCCTTTATCCCTATATCTCCCATAATTACAACAAAGTACCCACAGGTTTAGAAAATTACATAATTTACCCTTATAACCCTATATCTCTCATAATTACACCAAAGTACCCTCAGTTTTTTTGGAATATTACATAATTTACCCCTATAACCCTATATCTCTCATAATTACACCAAAGTACCCTCAGGTTTTGGAAAATTACATAATTTACCCCTATATCCCTATATCTCTCATAATTACACCAAAGTACCCTTAGGTTTTGGAAAATTACATAATTTACCCCTATAACCCTATATCTCTCATAATAACACCAAAGTACCCTCAGGTGTGGAAAATTACATAATTTACCCTTATAACCCTATATCTCTCATAGTTACACCAAAGTAACCTCAGGTTTTAGAAAATTACATAATTTACCCCTTTATCCCTATATCTCCCATAATTACACCAAAGTACCCTCAGGTTTGGAAAATTACATAATTTACCCTTATAACCCTATATCTCTTATAATTACACCAAAGTACCCTCTGGTTTGGAAAATTACATAATTTACCCTTATAACCCTATATCTCTCATAATTACACCAAAGTACCCTCAGGTTTTTTGGAATATTACATAATTTACCCTTGTAACCCTATATCTCCCATAATTACACCAAAGTACCCTCAGGTTTTGGAAAATTACATAATTTACCCTTATAACCCTATATCTCCCATAATTACACCAAAGTACCCTCAGGTTTTGGAAAATTACATAATTTACCCCTATATCCCTATATCTCCCATAATTACACCAAAGTACCCTCAGGTTTGGAAAATTACATAATTTACCCTTATAACCCTATATCCCCCATAATTACACTAAAGTACCCTCAGGTTTTTGGAAAATTACATAATTTACCCTTATAACCCTATATCTCTCATATTTACACCAAAGCACCCTGATAATCCTGTACTCGTTTTTTTTGTCTGCAGTGGGTTGGCCGTGGTTGAGGTTCCCCCAACACCATTTCTTTAGAGTGGCGACAGGCACCGGCTCCTGTCCAGCAGTTTCTCTTTGCGACTCCTTTCGGCTCTCTCTTTGACGCCCTCCCGGAGCGGGTATCTAGGGCGGCTGTGTTGGTGTTGGCTCTGGCCTGCCACTGGTGGGACACCACTCACACTTTTCACTGGATTTGGGGGGAGATGATGATGAGCCCCCTCGACTTATTTGCTTTGACCGGGATTCCTTCAGGGGGGTCCCTATCCGGATTGATGTCCCTTTGCGCCTGACAGCAGAGGGTATCGTGGCCGCACTTGGGTGGTTTCTCGAGCGACGGAGTTCGGGCGATACGATCCCCCGAGCGGTTCTGGTTACGCGTCTGGCCATAGAGAGAGCTCGTTTGGTTGCTTTAGGTGTTTCGATGACTCGTCAGGAGGCGCGTCAGTATGCCCGCGTCCTTCTTTTACTGACGCTCCATGACCTTTTTGAGGCTCGTGGGGGGGACACGGCCCATCTCTGGTGGCTGCCCTATCTCCGGGATTTCAGCATCATGTTCGACTACGATTGGGGCAGTTTCATTCTTGCCGTCCTCTATGATGCTATGGACCAAGTTTCTCGCCACTTAGCCCTGAACCTTAAGGCCTTTTCTTTGTTGTGGGAGGTATATACTTTTGTTCCCTTATCTTTGTTCCAGTTCTTTACTTTTTATTCGTTGATTGTTGCTGATATTCTTTATGTTTCCTCTTCAGAGTTGGTTTGTAGGGTATACTCGTTTGGGTCGCGCCCAGGTAGATCTCCTTGTTGAGAACGAGGATCAGTTTCCCTTTTTCCTCCGATTTATTGCGGGGAACTACAGGGCTCCTTATGTATACCTGGACTCGAGAGACCGGAGCTGCTGCCGTCCATGACCTGCTGGAGGAGCAGATAAATATTTTAGTATTCTTTCTTTTCTATAAATAAATAGTAAATAGAATATAAATAACTGAAATAAAATTTTGCTCTCTTTGTAGATTGAGTGGGCCACCTGGGGTGATCTGGGTCTCCATTTCGGATATGGTCGTGCTCTGACCGCCTCGAGGACCAGGCGGCTGATTAGGTATGAGTACGGCCTTCATTTTTACTTGGGCGAGAGAGTTATTCGCCAGCATACACCGGTCCAGTGGCCCCGAGTTCCACTATTTCCACCGGTTCTGATGAGGCGGACGGGCGAGATTGACTCGGTGACGGTGCAGGCCTTGGTTGACGGTCTTGGCTTTCAGACGTTCACTGAGGAGAGAGACTACACCGCTTTCGCTGCCCGTTATTTGATGAGGGAGCCAAAGGGGACTCAGGAACGGGAGCATTGGGAGGCAATCCCCGTTATATACGAGGACAGACCTACCTAGCTAGGACGGTTCCAGGTCACCTGCCACTTGTCCCCGATCAGAGAGATAATATTTTGGATTCTGAGGACGAGGACCCCGAGGGGGAGAGGGACATTCCTGCTGTTGCCGAGGCTGGTGATAGATCAGGGGGTGAGGGAGGTGATACGACGGCGGCTCCGGAGCAGTCGCCTCAGACGACACCCATGGAGGAGCAGCGCGCTGAGGGCTTTGAGTTCCCTACCGGCCCCTCTGTGTCTCTGGAGGTCCTTTTTTATGCTGCCGAGGCTGCCGAGGGGAGAGCAAAATTTTCCAAGCGGTCCTGGAAGCCTGCGGACCTTGGGGCAGATTATGAGCAGTTTGGGCAGACCCCTCCTGCTGCGGCGACTACTCCTTCTAGTGGGGTCCCGCCTTTGAGGGCGGCGGCTATGGTAGATCCTCTGGGTGTCCGTACTTACGCTACACTGACTCCTCTTCCATCGACTGCTATGGGCCCTCCAGCCCGATCTCCAGGTCTCGGCGGCTCATCTTCTCGCCCTCTTTTGTTTCCTATTCGCGAGGAGGGGGTCCACTTCTGCTGGTGTTCCAGCAGGGCCGTCCATTCCTTAGGTAGATCTACCCCCACTTCCCAGAGATATCTCCTATGTCGGCGCCGGTTTACGTCGATACACTGTCCCCGAGTATCCTCTTCCTGAGGACACTTTTGACTACTTGGGTGGTCGCCCTGGTGATGAGGTACCTTACTTCAACTTCTCTTGATACTTTCATATCTATATTTATTTATTTTGATTGTGCTGATTCTCTTATCTTATGTCTTTTACAGCGGGTGAGTGTACGGGTGGCGAATTTGCGGGCTTGGCACGCCCAGTACCTCTACAGCTGGAATCTGCTCCAGTACGTCGGTCGAGACCCTCCAGCATACATGCGTGATTATCAGAGGAGTAGTAGTCGGACGGAGTCTCGGAGGAGTAGTAGTCGGACCTCCAGGTGTTCTCGGTCCTTGGTGATCCATCCCACGGCTCCTGTCCAATCGACGGGGCCCTCCCAGGCGGCAGCTCCGCCTACTCAAGGCGTCCCAGTGGTTGATCCGAGTAGATTAGTTTTTTCCTTTCTGCATTTTTGTTAGTTTGAAACAGATATGTAGTTTTTATTCTTGTAGATTTGTAGACAGAGATTTAGTTTTGAAAACTGTTCTTTTATTGATTTTATGAAAGATTCCTTATTGTTGTTCGATGATATACATGTGTTCCTTATCTGTGATAATTAAAATGAATCAGTAATTTTTAGGAGCCATACCTTGTAATGCGGTAGTACTTAAGGCCCCTGCAAAAGAATAAAGTGAGCACAAAAATGCATTCAGAAGCGATTCTTTTAGCAAGAATGACTATTATGTGTAAGAAAAACAAAAATAGGGTGACCCTAAAGGGGTTTGTCGCGCGACAATCCCTCATGGACATGGGTTTGTCGCGCGACAAACAGGTACAGGACCCTCTTTTTTGCTATAAATACACCCATCTTCCTTCCTTCATCCCTACACCTTCCAAAAAAATGTCTTCTTATCGCACAAAATCTGATTTTTCTTATGTCAATGCCCGAGATGCTCTGATATCTTTTGAAAATGGTCTAAATTTTGGTGGATTCAGTCCTTTGGCGGGCTGGTGCCATCGTCATGTAGATTTTTCCTTTTTGCTAGGTGCTTTGTATTTCTGGAGTCCTGCGGATTATCTTTTCTATTTTGGGCTTGATGAGCTCTGCCCGACCTACGAGGAGTTTTCCTGGTTGTTGCGTTCTAACGTTCGTCTCCCGATGGCAGTTCCCATAGAAGAAATCGGTCCTCGAGATATGCTGGTTGCTCTGTTAGACATTCCCTAAGCGGCCTATGATGGTTTTATTACTGATGGACTCCTTGACCTCTATAAAATGGTGAGGTTCTTTCATTGTTATGAAGATAGAGCCTCTTACGGTGCGGGGTATACTGCGGTGGCCTTGATCTGTCTTGTTTCTGATATGTTACTGGTGACGGGTTCCTCCCGTGTTGATCCGACTATTCTGAGTTTGATCTACCATGCTAGAAATGGAGAGTCCATAGTGCCTATTGTTCTTGCAGAGACTCTGAACGGTGTAGATGATATTCAAAGGGGGGCTTCACCCTTCTTTAGGGGAAGTCGGCGTTTATTATACATGTGGCTGCTGGAGCGTTTCCGATCGGTGGGGTTCAACGGGGTTCGGCTCGATAATCCGACGCATTTCTTCCATCGTCCTCTCTTTGGTGCTTTGACCATGTCTTCCTCTGATTGGACGGTGTGGTTTTCGGAGAATTTTTGGACTATCCGGTGGAACATTCTTTGGTGGAAGCTAAGGGCGATGGTGCTTAGTACAGGGGGTCAGAACTATGTTCGGCTCCGCGGGCTCTGGTTTACCTCCTTTTATCTCCCAGGACGTCTTCTTCGGCAGTTTAACGTTCCTCAAGAGATTCCCCTTAGTCTGAACAACTTTTCCTCTGAGTCCAAATTTGTGACCCTGCATGTTTCTTTATCGGTAGAGAAGATGTGGCGTGCTCGACTAACTCATCAGTTCAACTATGCTCGTTTTGGTATTACCCGGCCCCTCTGGGCTGACATTATCCGCTCTTGTTGGCAATCCCTGGAAAGGGAACTGATTGATGACCCCTTTCAGATGGAGTGGTTCCGTTTCATGGATGCCGGGGCCACTGATGATAATATTGTCTTTGCGTATCAGATCCTGGACGAGGCTCGTATTGATTTGGCCACTGAGGACCCGGTGTGGCCAACCCCTAGGGATTAGTTTCTTTTGTATGCTGTATCTCCTTTGTAACTTTCGGTGTTCTGAACCACCTTAATAATATACGAGGGACTGTTTTATGAGAAATAAATTTCTTTACAAAGTTTAAACCGGGCCTGAAGTCACTTCTCAAGTTGCCTACGTTCCCCTTTTTTTATTTTTCAAAAACACAAATTTGAGTTGAGGGCTCAGGTTTACGTAGTTCTTGTCTATACATGTTATGCCTATTGATAATACTTCTTCAGTCGGTCAATGTTGACTGGTGAGTGCAGTAACTGTCCGTATAAATCAGTGAGTATAGCGGCACCCCCCGTATTGATTTCTTTGACGATGTACGGCCTTGTTCACTTCTGTCCGAACTTACCCCTTGGGTCTCTGGCTGGTTCTCGAATTTCTTTCAATACGATGTCGTTCTCATTGATACCCTAAGTCTTTACTTTCTGGTTAAATGTTCGAGCGATTCTCTTCTGATACCCTTGGTGGTGGTATGCGACTTTCAATATTTTCTTATCCAGTAGGGCTAGCTCGTTATAACGTGCCTGGACCCACTCTAGTTCATTGACTTGTTTTTCTAGCATTACTTTGAGAGAGGGGACCTCTAACTCAACAGGGAGGACTGCTTCCATCCCGTATGTAAGAGAAAATGGGGTTGCCCCGGTGGAGACCCTTTCGGTGGTGCGGTATCCCCACAATGCATATGGTAATTTCTTTGGCCAGTCCCGGCAGGTCTTGGTCATCTTGCTTAGGATATTCTTCAGATTCTTGTTGGCGGCCTCGACTGCCCCATTGGTTTGCGGTCTATATGGCGAAGATCTGTGTCGGGTAATACCGTATTCCTCTATGACGGAATTAGCCTCTCTCTCAAAGTGAGTGCCGTTGTCCGAGATGATCTCGTGTGGGACCCTATACCGACAGATGATATTTCGTCTGATAAATCGGGCAACTTTTCTGGCGTCAAGGGTTTGGAAAGACTCGGCTTCCACCCATTTGGTGAAGTAGTCAATGGCCACTAGTATGAATTCATGGCCGTTGCTAGCTTTGGGTGAAATCTTCTCGATGATGTTAATTCCCCAAGTCGCGAAAGGCCAGGGAGCAGTCATGTTGTACAGCTCTCTTGGTGGAAGTTTCTGAGATTTAGCATAGATTTGGCCCTTGTGGCAACGGCGTATGTGATTAATGCAGTCGTTCTGTAGGGTGGACCAGTAATAACCTTGTCTGATGATTTTGCGGGCAAGTGTATGGCCGCTCATGTGAGGTCCACAATCGCCCCCATGTATCTGATCCATCACTTTGATAGACTCTTCTTTAGTGAGACATTGGAGATGGGTCCCGTCGTAGTTTCTCTTATATAGCCTGTCGGCACTGGTGTGACCCGTGTTCTCTTGTCTGTTTGCTCAGGGTACTGGTGATTTTTTAACAGATTCCAGATATCATAAAACCAAGTGGTTGAGTCCTCTTCATCTTCAATCTCTACCTCAAGGGCCATGCAGTGTGCTGCTGGTCCTGACCTTTTTTGTACTGTAAGGGCTATTTCTTCCATCCCCTCTGGGATATCGATCATAGATGCCAGGGTTGCTAGTGCATCAGCAAAACTATTTTGTGACCTGGGGACATAGTAAAACTCTGCATGCTCAAACCTTCCTGCGATGTCCTCCAGTTGGGCAAGGTAAGGGACTAATTTATCATCCCTGATCTTCCATTCCTTCAGAACTTGGTGGACCACTAGTGCTGAATCTCCGTATACCTGTATTCTCTTTATACCCCTTTGGAGTGCGATTTCTAACCCGATTATGCAGGCTTCATATTCAGCCATGTTGTTGGTGCAGAAGAAATCTAGACGATACGATACCGGGGAGTGAGTTTGGTCTGGAGAGACTAAAAGGATGCCTATCCCATTTCCGTTTCGGTTGGCGGCCCCGTCGAAATACAATTTCCAGTCTTCATCGATCTCGACATTCATGATAGTTTCATCTGGGAACTCGACTTCTTCTAGCATGTCCCCCAATATCGGATTGTGGGCCAGGTAATCAGCTATGATCTTGCCTTTGACTGCCTTCTGGGTCATGTAGGTGATGTCAAATTCGGAGAGCATGAATAACCACTTCGCCATACGGTTCGAGAGAGCTAGTTTCTTTAAGAGGTATTTCAATGGATCAATTCGTGATGCCAAGATGACCAGAAAAACCAGCATGTAGTGCCGTAATTTCTGTGTTACCCAGACGAGAGCGGTGCATGATTTCTCCAATGGTGTATAGTTTATCTCAAACGGGGACAGTTTCTTGCTGATGTAGTAAATGGCCTGTTCTTTTCGTGTATCGGTCAGATGTTGGGCTAGCATTGCTCTTGTAGCTGAATCAATGACGGTTAGGTATAGAATTAGTGGTAGTCCGGTTTGTGGCGGGGCTAACACTGGGGGTTTGGAGAGGTAGTCTTTTATTCTGTCAAAAGCTTCCTCGCACTGATCGTCCCATTTTCTTGGTGAAGACTTCCTCAGGAGTTTGAAGATGGGTTCACAAGTCTGCGTGAGTTGGGAAATGAACCTGCTAATGTACTGCAAATTATCTAAGAACCCTCGGACTTCTTTCTCAGTACGAGGTTCAGGCATGTCTCGGATAGCTCGGACCTTAGCAGGGTCTACTTTAATTCCCTTTTTACTGACGACATAGCCCAGGAGTTTCCCTTTGGTTACCCCGAACACACATTTCTGCGGATTGAGTCTCATCTGATACTGGCGGAGCCGGTCAAAGAAGGTTCGCAAGGCTGGTACATAGCCTTCCCTCTCTTTCGACTTGATTATCATGTTGTCCACATATACCTCTACTTCTTTATGAATCATGTCATGGAAGATAGCCGTTGCCGCCCTCTGATATGTTGCTCCGACGTTCTTCAGTCCGAATGGCATAACGGTGTAATAGTATGTCCCCCATGGCGTGATGAATGCAGTTTTCTCTTGGTGATTCGGGTGCATCTTGATCTAATTATACTCGGCGAAACCATCTACAAATGACTTTAGGGCATGGTTGGCAGTATTATCCACTATCAAATCAATGTTGGGTAATGGGAAATCGTCTTTCGGGCAGGCTTTATTGAGATCTCGATAATCTACGCACATGCGGACTTTCCCATTTGCCTTTGAAATGGGCACAATGTTGGCTAACCATGAAGGGTATTCGATCACCCGTAAGAAACCCACACTCAGTTGTTTCATCACTTCTTCTTTCACCTTCAGGGACCATTCTGGCGTAAGTTTTCTCAACTTTTGCTTGACGGGCCTAAATTCTGGCTTGGTGTGTATTTCATGCATGACTATTTGGCTGTTCAAACCTGGCATATCTGCATAGGACCAGGCGAAGATATCCACGTACTCGTTCAGAGTTTGTGTGAATTCTTCTCTTTCTGTCTTACTTAGACTTGCCCCAATACGGACCTCTTTCCTGTCCTCTTCTGTCCCGAGGTTAATCCCAAGAGTGTCTCCTTCCTCGCTCTGTATACGCTACTCCTCCCGTTCAGGGTGTTCGTTCAGTCTTTCCAATTTCATATAAGCAATTACTGAATTAAAATTAACAGGATAACGCAAAACAGAGTCTTCTTCATTGATAATGGTGTTTACAGGTACAAGCTTAAAAACTAAATCTAGGAGTGATTCCTCCCTAGTCTTACCCTCACTCTTACCTCTCACCCTTACAATTTCACTCTTTCCCCTTTTTTCTTGGTAGTCTGGATCAGCGTGTATCAAGTGTACAGGGTCGTCTTTTGGCTCGTTGTCCCCCAGGGCCATGATGTCGAAGAGATCTCCGATCATTTCTTCCCCTTCATCTTTCCCGTCTTCATTTTCTTCCTGCGGCCCGATTGTTAATTTGGTAGAGAAGCTGTGTATGACGTTTTTCTTAATATAAAGGTCCTCTTCATAGAAGATTTTCCATCCTGGAAGGTTCTCTCCGTTGCTGGTTCTCTCCGTTGCTGTTTCTCCAAGGCTCTTGAAAGCCAAAAAAGGGGAAGTCCTCTCCTTCTTTGACGAAAAACCCATTCAGAGAGCTAAAACTCAGATACTGATGCCCTCGGCTTCTTCTCTCTTGGTCGTTTTCTTCGGTGTGTTGGTGCCCCAACCCTTCTTTTTTGTGCCTCGTCACTGGTTCTAGGGCTTGGAGTAACCCTGGCTGCCCCATTCCTAGACTGGCTCCAGGTAAATATTTCATCATTCTCAGCATATTTGTGATCTTGGTACTGAGACTGGGGATATTGTCAGGGGGTAGATACTCGATTCTCTAGGTGGTGAGAGCTTGTACTTGAGGCTCGTAAGAAAAGCCTCCCAACTGTATGATTTGGCGCCCGATGCCCAAAACAGGTAATTCCAGATCTGCCAAGGTCCTCTCAGGATCTCCTTGGATGGTGATTATATTCCCTTCGAACGGTATCTTAATCTTCTGGTGTAAGGAGGAGGGGAGTGCTCCTATGTCATGTAGCCATGCTTTTCCTAACATGAGGTTAAAACTGGAGGGAATGTCTATGATTTAGAAGTCGGCCGGAAAGTTTTCGGGACCGACCATGAGATCTAGTTTTAGGGAACCCAGAACGGCCCTTCTGGTGTTGTCATAAGCTCTAACAGTCACAGCTGATGGGGAAAGTTCTGAGTCTAAGATACCCATACATTTGGTGGTCTTCAGGGGGCAAACGTTTATGGTTGACCCGTTGTTGATGAGGACTTGCGGCAGGATTTTCCCTCGGGTTCGGACAGTGATATGGAGGGCCAGGCTGTGTTTTCTTCCCAAAGGGGATAAGTCTTTATCTGAAAATGACAGACTTCTTTGGACTATAAGTGACCCGATCATGTTTGGCAGTTGCTCGGGTGTGGATTCTGGTGATATGACGGCCTCGTCTAGGAGTTTGATAAAAGCGGTCCTGTGAGGTTTGGAGGCAACCAAGAGGCCCCAAATGGTGATGTGTGCCTGAGTTTTCTTCAACTGTTCCAGCACTCAATCTTTTCCTATTTTCTTAGGAGGTGGTGATTTCTCGGTATCCATTGGTGGTGGCTGGTATACCCTTCCTGAACGGGTAATTTGTTGTATCTAAAAAGATGTTGGGTCTGATCCTTCTGGGGTTTCTGATGACTCTGGCTCTACCGACCAACTGAAAGTTCTGGGGGAGGTTTCTGTCATGCAGATTGTCTCCTTGGGAAGGTCTCGGGGCTTCCACGGTTGTTTCTTCTTATCCTGGGTCCATCCTATCCCAGATTTTCCGGGATTGGTTTTGATTGTAAGTGGCTGTGAGATCCCCTGATTTTCCTTTCCTAAACCCTGCCCGAGTAGGAAGTTCATCTTAGCCATCCATTGGTCGATTATCGAATTGAGGCCTGGGGAAACTTGCGCCTTTGCTGGTAGCACAACGGGTGCCTTATAGGCTGGGTCATCCCGAATGAGTCCTACGGGGTCAAAGCCTTCTTCATCAGTGGTCAATGAGTTAATTCCCGCGGGTGGAGCATGGTTGGGAAAGGGATTGTTGGTAACATTGGGCCCGCCGGGTGCGGGGATGGTTCCGGCTTCAATGAGGTCCTGGATACGATGGCGAAGAGCTAAGCAGCGTTCCGTGTCATGGCCTGCTGCTTGATGGTATGCACAGTTCTCATTCAATCTCCAGGTGCTGGGAATAAGGTTTGGTGGGGGGCACGGGTTGAGTGGAGTGATCAGCCCGGCCTTTCGAAGTAGTTCCATACTTTTAACCAGGGTAGTGGGGAGGGTGCAGATGTTTCTTCTTCTCTTAGCCTCGGTGCTTGAAGGGTCTCCTTGTGCGGGTCAACTCATCTGAGGGGCTGGTTGTGACTATTGAAAAGGATTTTGTTGGTAGGGGTATGAACTTGGTTGATTCACGGCTGGAGTGGCTGTCTTTCTCCCGGTGTATGAGGCTTTCTTAGTATCGGTTTTTGCTTTCTTGGCCAATCCTTCCTCTACTTGCGACCCCATGCTCAACAGGGCTCTGAAGTGCGGGAATGCATGCTTTCCCATGCAACTCAGTACAGCTGGAGTGAAATTCTTCTGTATGATCTCCAACTGTTCTTCTTCATCGGGCCTTTTGGACATTTGGGAGGCCATCTCTCTCCAGCGGGTGACAAAGTCGCTGAAGCTCTCTTTCTCGCCTTGCTTGGCCATTTTTAGGTGTTTACGGGTAATTTCCAAATCCTCGTTGGACCCTTATTTGGCCATGAATTCCTTGACGATATCTCCCCAAGTCTTTGTGTGGTGTCTCTCCAGATCGAAGAACCATCTCAGGGCAGCCCCTGTGAGAGTCATGTGAAAGGCCTGAGCCAACTTCGGTTCTCCACAGTCGGATACTTGCATGGATCTAATGTAGGATTGAAGATGGGTCTTAGGAGGTATGGTTCCTGTGAATTTGGTGATGGAAGGGAGCTTGAATCCCTGGGGTAGTCTTGCTTCTGGGTATAGGGAGAAGTCATTCATATCTGTAATCTCGTCTGCTCCTTTTATTAGCGAGATCCCTCTTTGCAGAACCTTCATCTGCTCTTTCAATTTCTTCATTTCTTCACTTTCTCTTGATACCTCATCGGGTTGTTCCCGAGCTATAACCGATTCTGCATACACTGGCCGAAGTCGATTGATGTCTGGATATTCATTGGGAGGGGCTACTGGGGCCAGTAGTGGAATAGGTCTTGTGGGGACTTGTGGCCATGGTTAGTATTGGGGATCGAGGCCTTGCTGAGGTTGTGGCCAGATGATGGATGGCTCTTGTTGTTGGTAAGTGGGGCCTGAATTTGGGGCCCATTGGTTCTGATTGTTGGGATCGGTCTGAACGGGACCGGCCATGACAGGGCCTGTTTGGGGGTAGATTGGTTCCTTGAACTGGGGGAAGCATTTGCGATGACTGCCCTTGATCTCGATTTAGTGGTAGTCATTCAAACCCCGGTGGTGCGGTCCGTCCGGCTGACAACTCCTCTACTTGGACTAGGGTATTCTGTTGCTCGTTTGTGAGGCTTGCTAGGTTCATGCTGACGGTCGTCAATAAACGGTGCATCTCGGCTAAAGTTGGCTGAACTACGGACGCCTCGGCTAGGCTCTGATATGTCTCTTGATTCTTACGTCCATCGGCCATTTCGAGTGTGCTTGGTCTTACTAGTCTTCCGGTATGATCTCAACCGGCCCAACCTTCCAGTCTGTCGTTGCTTTTGCGGTTGTAGACGAAATCACATGGCGAAGATGAAGAAAGACTATGATGCGACTCGATTTTTGGCAAAAGAATCACTAAAAATCACCGAGGAAAGACTCGGGTTTTTAAAAAGGTGTTTGTAGAGTAAGCCGTAAGGTGGTACATCCCCTACGGCTGTTTGACAAGTGTTTTAGCTGACTCAATCTTACATGCAGCTCATGTGTACGAACGGTTAAGGCTTCAGGCTCCCTCCTATTTGGCAAGACCTTGCGATATACCCCAGGGGCGGGTACGTGCAAGAGTCTTTTGATATACTTCCTGGGTACGTGAGTATTCTCATCACTCGATATACCTCGGGGGGTACTTGGCGAAGGAGAGTGGAAGTAAATGCTTTCGGTTTATGTTGGCCCAAGCAAGCCAACTCCCTACTCACTTATAATACTTCCGAGGGTTTGGGGTAAATTCACACTCGTAGAACCAATGCATGATTTGTGAAAGTGCATGTAAAGTTCGAAAGGTTGGTTTCACAAATATCATTATCTTTTATTACGTACTTTTGAAAAACTCCCATTTTTAGAGAAAAGTTTTTTCTTGATCAATTAACATAAGTAGGAAAAGCGGTAAAAGAAAGTATTCAACAGATAAACAAAAGTACACATATAAGAGTCTAGTTTTCTAACAGTCCCCAACAGAGTTGCCACTGTGAGAATCCGCAAATGCGACCCCCGGGTCTCGTCCCCGTTCATTTGGGCGTTTGAAACGTCGGAACGGATTCCGTCGTTCCATTTGCTGGAGTGTTTTTGGTAATTCACATCACATGTCCCTATGTTCTATTTCTAGATGCAAAGGGGTTCTTTCAGAGCCGCCAGTACGTTTTACGAGAAAACAGACAAAATAGTTGTGTAAGAGGAAAGGCTATAGACAAGCCTTTCTTTACACGTTTGTCTACGAAACCAGGATTCTATAGGATTCGGAAACTATATTACGGTTTGGGAAGGTGTTAAGCACCCATTCCGCCCTTTCGGTCTCTAGTGGTCTTTTTATATGTTTATTCTATGTTGAAAAACTTGGATGCTTTTACTGACAGTCTACTACTTTCTAAGTGAAAACCCTAATTTGGGAAAAACGGGAAAGAGGATGAAAACCTTTGTGTTCCGGGATCCAATGTTTAGTTTTGATAGATGCAAATACAAGTGTCAAGAGTTGTTCTTACTTTAGAGGCAGTTTTACTGTGTTATTTCTCGGATAACGACGATTTTTCTCGGGTTTGGATTCATTTGGGAAAAAGTGTTGGATCTTGTATCGGAACTAATTCAATATGGAATTAGAACTCTTGAGGGGAGTTCTACCAGATGTATCACAATCTATGAAACAAATAGGATATACTGGGTTTTTTATTTCCTAAGTAAGTTTTACCGGTCCGGGTTTTGAAAACAAGATTTTATTCGGATGATAATCTACTTACTCTTCTGGTTTTGTAAATAATTTTATCAGGGTCTTTTGTTTTGAAAACGGTAGACTATTTGTAACTTGGAAATAAGTTTATTCAAATAAAACATGGACAAAACAACAGAAATAAAACAAGTATACAGATGTTTAATGTTAAATACTATAAGAGACTTTCTTTACCTTTCCGACGAGAAAAATAATAAGAAAGAAAATATAATACGGCAGAGAGATCTTCGGCGATAATAATCTTTTCCTTCTTCAGATATTTTTGAGAATTCGATTCCAGAGACGGGACACGTCGAGTGTCGAGAATAGATTCGATAATTCTTCAGAAATAAGACGATAATAGAGAATGCTTGATAAAAGACTAGAAAATCAGATTTAAAGCTTAGAATTCCTCAATCCCAAGTTGCTGTCACTCAACCCTTGGGGGTGTTGGCCTATTTATACTGCTCGGAAGAGTATGTCGCGCGACACTTCCCCAAAAGGGGCATATGTCGCGCAACAATGTGTCTTATGTCGCGCGACAAATGGCTGAAGTGATGTTTCTGACAGACTGATGTGTCAGAGAGTGGATGGTCTGGTGTCAGGAGGGAATGTCGCGCGACATAGTGGGGATTTTCGCGCGACATACCCATTTGTCGTGCGACAATTCTCTTTAAAAATAGGTTTGTTGGCCAACAAACCCTTTCGGGGTAGTTTCGGGTGCTCGGGTGGGTCCCGGGCCCAAAAACAGTAGTTTTCGAAAGTCGTTAGGGTTCTTGCGGGGGTCACGGATCGGGGTGTCTACAGCTGTTGTATGTTGACGACATGTTGGTAGCAGGCCCCAACAAAGATCGTATTAAAGACTTAAAGGCACAGTTGGCTAGGGAGTTTGAAATGAAGGACTTGGGACCGGCAAACAAGATTCTAGGGATGCAAATTTACCGAGACAGAAATAATAGGAAGATTTGGCTTTCACAGAAGAACTATCTGAAGAAAATCTTGCGGCGCTTCAACATGCAAGATTGTAAGCCAATTTCTACCCCTTTTCCTATTAATTTCAAGTTATCCTCAAGTATGAGCCCTAGCGACGAAACAGGAAGGATGGAGATGTCTCGAGTACCGTATGCATCAGTAGTGGGTAGCTTAATGTTCGCTATGGTTTATACAAGACCAGACATTACACAAGCAATGGGAGCGGTTAGTCGATACATGGCGAATCTTGGTAAAGAGCATTGGAGTGCTGTAAAGAGGATCCTGAGATATGTCAAGGGTACCTCGAATGCTGCATTATGTTACGGGGGACCAGACTTTATTGTCAAAGGTTATGTTGATTCAGATTATGCAGGTGACCTTGATAAGAGCAAGTCCACCACTGGTTATGTGTTTACTCTTGCTAGAGGAGCTGTAAGCTGGGTTTCGAAACTGCAGTCTGTCGTGGCTACGTCAACGACGGAGGCAGAATACGTTGCAGCTACACAAGCTAGCAAAGAGGCAATATGGGTGCAAATGCTACTGGAGGAGCTCGGACACAAACAAGAAAAGACTACTCTATTTTGTGATAGTCAGAGCGCTTCGCATTTGGCAAAGAATCCGGCATTTCACTCGAGGACAAAACACATACGAGTTCAATATCACTTTGTTCGTGAAAAGGTGGAAGAAGGAAGTGTGGATATACAAAAAAATCCATACAAAGGACAACCTAGCATATATGTTAACAAAACCGATCAGTAGTGACAAGTTTATTTAGTGTCGATCCTCTGTTGGCCTAGGAGAAACGTAAGCGGCATGAAAATGGTAAGTAGAAAGGATACTGCAAAAGTGAATTTAAGTGGGAGAAATGTTGAAGTAAACTCACTTTTGTGACGCTAAGCATTGCTTCAACATTAAGGAACTTAGTTGATAAGAATTCAAATACTTCATCGCTAAGTATTTGAATGAGTCAAAAATGGCGGGCTGCTTAATGGTGAAGTAAAAGAACGGTCAAAAATGGCGGCTGCTTAGTAATTAAGCTAGCCTACAATTTTTGACTGCTTAATCTCCAAGCAAACTTTAATAAATTAAATTGAGGTGGTGGACTTTACATCGGTGGTCTATAAATATTGGACTATGGATCATCCCATTCTTGAGTGACAAAGAGAGAGAGGGAGAGAGTTAGAGAGAAAAACTAATGAGATTTCTCCTAAACTCTTATGGTCTTTCCTTTGTTATAGTAAAAGAGTGTTTTCTCCTATTATAAGAGAGAGGCTATTGTCAATTTGTGCCCTCCTTATTTTAAAGAGAAATTGTTGTATTCCTTTTGCTATAGTGAAATCCTTCTACAATTTGCCAATCCAAAATTCTCATTTTATCATTTCTACTTTAGCTGTAATTGGGTGCCCGTACCACAACGTCCCCAACAATCTAGTCAGCTATTGATGACAATAAGGTTCCTAATGCTTAGAAAACAATAGAGCTAAAAGCTCTGGGGGAGGAGCAGGCTCTCCCTTTACTTAAAGAATTAATAATACACCACCGCCAAGCTGAAGGAAGTTTAGCCCCCTAAAGTTTAATGCATACGATGGTCCAACTAACGTTGTAATCATGTTCACTACTACAAGATAATAAGGTCATTATGGATATCTGATGATCTAGTCCTTTAGAATATTGTTCCCAGCTAGTTTAGGGGACTCGGCCTTCAGATTGTTTGCCAAGTTGACTTTGGGGAAGATCGATAGTTTCAGATAGTTGGCCGAATAGTTCACTACCCATTTTATCACCAACAGCCAAGCAGTAAAAGAACCAAATGCCCTCAGTCATTTGAGAAAGGGCAAGAACGAAACATTAACAGAATACTCCTCCACATGGTGGGAGGTATTTCGAGAACCCGAGGACTACGATTTAAAATTCGCCATTAGTACTTTAAAGTATTGGCTGCCATGGGACCATAATGGCATTTAACTAGAAGGCCCCTAAGACTTTTGATGATTTATTAGCAATGATTGATGAGTTTACTCAGGTAGAGGACGATGATTTGGTGATAAACAAGGCTAATTACAAGAGAGATAAGGAGAATGACAAGGGATAAGAAGGTTCTTCAAAGAAGAACAAGAAAGAAAAGAGATCAAGTGATGATAAGAAGCCAAATTCAGAGGCTATTAAAGGTATCAATGCCATTTTTAACCAACCAATTTATTCGATAATATATGAGATATAAGGCCAACCTTTCTTCAAATGGTTAAAGCTGATGGGAGGAAACCCCAATGCTCGGGATGCCATGCTCAGGTGTTCCTATCACAAGGATCACGGCCATAAAACCGAGAACTACAAGACACTGGAACAGTTACTGTAGAAGTTAATTGAGCACAGGCATTTGGTCGATTACATGAAGCCTGACCAAAGGAAGGTCGGTCAAGGCAAGAAAATAAACAATGATTTGGCCGTTGTGCAAACAAAGACAAAAGTCCCAGGGATAATTGAATTAATATACGGTGTAACAAATAAGTCGGCCGCCACCAAACACTTGATTGTGTTCCAAAAAATATAAGATTAGAAAGTTTGAAAAAAAAATGAGAATGTTAATATGAGTCCAAAGAAATATATATTTAACTAGTGATGCGATGATTAACCATTCTTCAAACGGGAACTCTTTGAATAAAAGAGTAGAAACAAAAATACCCGAACGTAATAACTCTTTATATTTCATTTATGCCATAAGTAAAATTTTGGATAATAAATATAGAAGCATTTTTTTTTATTATTATTATTTTTTTCTAAAACCATCAATGAGAGTGTTATCTTTTTAATGCAATTAATGAATACGTCTCGGATGGTTTGAGAGGGGGCACGGCAGACTGAAACCCAAACACTTATACTATCTACTACTTGAACTTAAGCCCGAATATTGAATAGAGTATGAGTGAGTAGATTAACCTACGAGTAAACGCGACCACCTAGTTTTAGGAGATTTCAGGTTCGAGTTACACCTGAAGTAAGGAAGATTTTTTTTATTATTTGTAGCAAAGCAATGAAAATTAAAGGTTTCTTTTTCAAAACAAAAGAAATGGGAGTACGTAAGCTGGTATACATGCCCTTGTTTTATTAATTTTTTTGAGGCCTTTGGGCCGATCCTATTAACAATTTCACATTTGGAGCAGCCCACGTTCAGTCCAATGCCCCACAAACACTCCCCAGCAACTACTAGATCAAAAATTACACATCCCATTTCCACCGACGAACACCAAAGTTCCAACTATTCAATTTATTTTATTTTTTTTATAACATAGCAACATAGTTTCTCACATATCTAAATATGGGGGATTAGCAAATTTGATCCTAAAGTTTGGGATCTATTGCAACTTCAACCGTAATATTTTAATTTTAACAATATTGATCTTGAAATTCTTTTAGTTATTCAATGTCAATCATCTGTCAACTTTTGTTTGAAAGCTCTTAATGGAGGATTACGTAACTAGCTGACGTGGATAAATTAATTGACAACTTTGACCTTGAAGTTTGGGATATTTTGCAACTTTGATCCTAATGTTATTTTAATTAATTTTAGCAAATTCAACCTTGAAGTTCCTTTAGTTACACAAAGTCAATCATCCATCCACTTCCATTAGAAAGCTCTTAATGGAGGCTTAAGTGGATCTGACGTGGACAAAAATAATAACACGAAAACATAATTAAAAAAAAAGGACCAGACCTTACCCGTTCGTTCTCAAGTCTTATTGCAAACATACATTTTTTTTTTTCTATTTTAGTATTCCAAAAAAAATATGCATTTTAAAATAACATAATCTAATATCATTACAGAGATAGCTAGTTCATGTTATTGTAGTTTTAGAACTCATTGGAGAATAACAAAATTTACAAAGAACTAGCAAGTTGATTCAAAGTTGTGGCATTATTTAGTTTTTGTCCACTCTCATTTGGGGTTCGTGTCTCTTTTATTGTATTTTGATATTATTATTTTTGTCCACATTAGATCCACGTAAGCCTTCATTAATAACTTTCAAGTGAAAGTTGATGGAAGGTTGACATTTTATAACTAAAGAAATTTCATGGTTAACATTGCCAAAAATTGAAACATCATGTTAGAGCTGCAGCATACCCCAAACATCAGGGTCAAATTACAATTTATTTGTCCACGTCGGATCCACTTCAGCTTGCTATGTAAGCCTCCATTAAGAACTTTCAAACGGAAGTTGACAAAAGGTTGATATTGCTAAAATTGAAACATTGGGTTAAAGTTGCAATAGACCAACTTTAGGGTCAAATTTGTCAATTCCCCTCCAAATCTCTATCCAATTGTGACACTCCAATGAGGCACTGCCATGTCAGCAGCAAGATTCTAAAGTGTATCCCAGTCTGCCACTCTGAAGGCACAAAGTCCATTCTAAATTTAAAACCCTTTTTCCCCTTTACCATTCTAAATTTCATTTTCATCAAGTTAGTTGTAATAACCGGTTCATTTATTCCACCGGGGTTGCCTTCATTCGATCGCTTATTTCACCACGAATGGTGAAATCATAATTTATGGAGTTTCGTAATGCTCTAGCACCTTGCACCATTAGTATAAGTCTATTTACACTCGTATGTATGATTGTTTGGTGATTCGGGCGGTCGGAATCGATTCCGGGTTGCATATGGTGAGTTTTGGTCTTTTCGTGATTAATGGTTTTTGGCCAACTTTGGGATACCATAACTTCTTCATTCGATGTCCGAATGAGTCCCCGTCAGTGCCCAAATCTCCGTATTGTTCCCCTCTACAACTTTCGTGTTTGGCCCGGAATGAGATTCCACCATTTCGAGGGTCCGGGAGGCCAAAAATCAGTTGGATTTAGTGCAGTGGTTCCAAGATCGATCTTGGGAAGGCCAAGATCGATCTTGGCCTATCCTGGGAGGAAATTTTTGGCAGAGAGCTCCCAAGATCGATCTTGGACCCCCAAGATCGATCTTGGTGTCCTGTGTGTCGAATTTTAACCCCTTTTAACCTCATTTTCTCACCATTTATCACCCCATCACACCCAAATCGACCCACACACCCCCACAACACCTCAGAGGGTTCTAGAAAGAGGAAGTGAGAGATTCATGAGTGTTTTGATGAATTATTCATCATAAACCAAGATTCAAGCCCTAAATCCACACCCTCAACACTATTTATCATCTCCTACCTTCTTCTTCCTCCATGGCTGCATGTGGTAAAGCTAGGGCTTCGGGATTGTGGCGCCTACACTTTTCGAAACAGTTCTATTGCGTGGAATATCAACAATAGAGGTGGGAACGCTAGTACTAAACTTACTTTTCAAATTATATTGTGTTGTATTAGAAATTTATACACAAATTTGGGGATTCTATCAAAACCCTAGGTTGTATGCATTCTATGGGGTTTGGGATAGATAAAGCTTCGAATGATGATCTATATTGATGGAATATGACTTCAATTGCATGATTTAACATGTAAATCCATGTTTTAGCTCGTATGCGCAATGGTTCTTATGAAACCCATCTCGTAGTCATATAAATGACCTATAGTTTGGTGGTTTTTGGATTGGTGCCTTAAAGATATTTGATTGTGGAAAATAAGTGATGGATATGCCTAGATATGCTATCGGTTATAAGAGTAGGGCATTATTCGTGAGACTTGTACTAATACCCACTAAGGTGGAACCGAATGTAACTATCTTTGAGTATAGTGTCTTATGTAGGTTATTGCTAGAACTAGCAATGAGAATACAACCTGGGTACGTCTTAGAAATGTGATGAACGTAATTTAGCGAGGGGCAAGTCGCCTTAGCCATAATAATAAGGGGCGAACATGCCGTAAGCGTACCGGTTAGGCGAGAATCATCAGAGCCGATGCTTGGCTTGATAGAATAACATGAGAACTATGATTCGAATCATACGGCCTTAGTTTTTACACGCTTGGCAAATTACATAATGAGAGATGATGATAATGAATTGATTGGCCGTAAAATGTGAATAAACGTGGAACGATAAGCTATAGTCGTAATGCGTTGATAGCCAAATGTGTGATGGATTATGTGGGCTTGTGATATGTATACATGTCAATGTTGAATGGATATATTGATGTTGATGCGATCACATGTGCTATAATGATGTTGGGACATCTATATTGTACTTACATGTTTATGATTGATGTTTTAGCCCATTTATCTATACGGGCGTTGATTGTAACGTTCTAGCCTCACCATGGAGGGTTGTAGCCCTGCCATATGATTGAGTTGTAATTGCCATGTTTAAATACTAATACTAGTTGTGGGTTGAAGCCCCGATTGATTTAGGGTTGGAGCCCTATATAATGTGATTTTGATTGTGAGATTTGTTGATATGATCACACGTGGTAGGATGATATTAATAATGATGTTGGGACATCTATGTTATACATGCATGTTCTTGATTGATGTTTGGCCAACTATCTATGTGGACATTGATTGTAAGGTTGTAGCCTTACCAAGGAGGGTTGTAGCCTTACCTTATGATTGGGTTGTAGCCCATTGAGTGCGGTTGTAGCCGCAGCGGTTGGAGCCGCTATGATTGAGTACCGGTACTCGTTGTAACTGGAGTGGAGCCACCCAAAGCGGACAAGGGAAAGGGCTACCCAGTACAGTGCGGTTGTAGCCGCCTGTTATATTATCATATTGATGTATATTGCCTTCTCGCGGATGAGTTTCGTAGTCCGGCATTTATAGCTTCCCTGGCTTGCGGATTAGTTCGTGTGGCTCTATCAACGGGACTGTGTGTCTCGGGAAGTAGTAGCCCTACACTTAGGTGAAAGATCCTAAGGTAGTTCCATCCTCGGAGGAACGTGCTTGTACGGGTGTTCTTCTTGTTAAGTATTTGGAGTGTTGTCCCCGGGAAAATGTCTTGCGTGGGTTTATCTCCAAATGAATTACAAGTAAGGACCGAGTCCCTGGGCAGTTCGCTCACTTGGAGGAGACATGATTAGTTTAGAGCTTGGGATCCTTCGGGAACCGATGCTCTAAGCCTAGTGACCGCGGGGTGTAAGCTGAGGCTTTATACAAGAGATATGACATTGTGATCTTTATATGCTTGTTACTTGTATGGTTGATTGTATCATATCTCTTGTGGTTATTATCCTTATTTATGTGATTACATTGAGATGATTGTATGATAAGCATTGCATGGGCCAGTTGATTACAGGAAGCGAATCTATTGTAGCATGATGAACCATATGAAGTTAGTGTTTGTGATGAGATGGTTTTATACCAATGGTTCTCTGGTGATACGGGAATTAGTTGAGAGTATTTCATGGGACGTCTAGGGACGAGACCAATTAGTCGGATCGATAGCTTCCGGTGAATAGGATGGGAATCCTAGTGGGGATCGGCATGCACTTGTGTATAGATTGCATTGCGTTGCATTGTCTTATAAACTTTTGTAGTAAAGCAAAGTATTATTTTCTATACAAAATTTATATAGTTCCCACTGAGCCCGGTTTTGGCTCATCCCATTTTCTAAACAGTTTTGCAGGTCAAGCATTGAGGGATGGCGCGTGATCCACGAGTCTAGAGACCTCTGATGTCCATATGTCGTCTTTTGGGTCCTTTATGAAAAGGACCTCGTTGTATAAAATGATTGGTTATGTTGTTTTGTAAAAGATCTTTTGTAGAAGCTTTAATACCGGTTTTGATATGTGAACATTTTCGATGTAAACTTGATGAGTTGATTTCTATATGTGGAGTTGTTTTAATGTGAATTGATATGTGATTGGTTTTGATTTTTACAGGACGGTTTATTAACTGAACAAACTCCACATGCCAAAATTTTACAAAGAGGGAATTTATTTATAATCAGGTTTTTATTTGAGAAAAGTTTTTAAAAGTTGTGTTTTTTTTATGAATTTAAACCCGCCGTCGCGCACGGCATCCGTGATTAACCGTGTCCCGGAGGTGAAAATCTCATAACGGGATTCGGGGCGTCACATTAGTTCAGAAGGAAAAGAAAAAACTAGCAAGCTCTTTGTTTCATATTTCCATTGAAAGCAGCAAAAATGCAACTGCAATAATGATGACTTCTCTCCCACATTTCAATGGGTTAAGACCCGACACATCAGGTTCCCCAGTGCGAAGCCTGGTTAGTTCGTTTTTTTTTATTTATTTCATCCCTTATCGTGAAAGCAATTGTGACTTTGTCAAAATACAGTTATATTATAAAAGTGTTATGTATGTAAGGGATAAAAATATTGTACAGTTGAAATGGTAAGATGTTTTGTCATGGAGTAAATAATGTATTTGGTATGAGTTACGAAGTAATACACAACATTTCCACATGACATTTTGTATATTGTGTTTCTTTGTTGCTTTTTCTTTTTCTTTTTCTTGTAACAATTTGATGTGATATTTTTATTTTGTCAAATCCAATTACCTCCTTCATGGTGCTTTTGGGTCAGTTATGCATCTGGTGTAGATTTATTGTGTAGGGTTCTAAATCAAATTTGGTATAATACTCCATTTTATTCATAATTTGAAAATAATTTATAGGAAAAAAAATGTACTTAATTAGTTTATGGGGGTGATGAAGAGATCATGTATCTACTAAACTGTAACACTGAATGTAATTTCATTTTTTTAACATGAAATTAAATGTAGTTTCTTGAAACTAGCCTAGTACTTCATATATGATCAAGTTGAATGTACATGACAAAGATGGGGGATTATGTTAATTAGCTGTTTATAGCTTCAATAATGTAATGAGTGCCCAAATGCCTAAACCTTTGTGCTAAAGAAGTTAACATTCTCACGTTCTCTCTGAAATTTTTGAGAAAAGAAATCTTGAAACATTGTATTCGATCTATGCAGGTAGCAGTTCAACCAATGAAGCCAAAAGGAAAGGGAGCTTTGGGTGTCCGCTGCGATTTCATTGGCTCATCCACAAATCTGGTATGCGCGCAGTTCGCTAAAATTTTATTCTTCTTGCATTTCACTTAGAAGATTACGATATTGGGTAGTGCATCAAATGAATATGCACGCACACCTAATTTAATACCTCCGCTCACACATATGCCCACTAAAACATATATATAGAGGAAAATGGAAGTGCTAAGTGCGCGACTGCAACAATCAAAAAGATTTGAACTCAAGATCCGGCAGAAAATATAAGCTCTAAACACCAAGTTTTTTAGATCACTCTCCCACATCTTGAATTATTCTCATGACATTGATCACAAATCCCGTGTGTGGTTCACTTACTAGTTACTCAACTTTTTACACGAGTGAGATTGATTGTATATATACTCTGCAAATTATTTTTCAAAACGCGCATATCATATTTCAAGGTCTAACACAATAAATTGTATTGGTTTTTTTTTTTTTTTTTTTTTTTTTTTTTTTTTTTTTTTTGAGAAATGCAGATAATGGTGGCATCAACAAGGTTGATGCTGTTTGCAGGGAGGTTTGGACCGGCACCATCAGCAAACAGAAAGGCAACAGCAGGGCTAAAGCTAGAGATAAGGGACTCTGGCCTCCAAACTGGTGACCCTTCTGGTTTCACCCTTGCCGATACCTTGGCTTGTGGCACTGTTGGTCACATTATTGGTGTTGGGGTTGTTCTTGGCCTCAAGAACATTGGTGCCCTTTAAATATTTCTCATGTCCCAACTATTTATGATCAGTTTATATAAACAATCTTTTTTCTATTTTTCATCTCAACTTATATGAATGAATAGTTCCCTCTTCCCCCTTCCGCACATTTTATTTCATGTTAAAATATCATTTTATCAGGGTCGGATAGGATAGAGATGCACACAACCATATTATAGTTAAAAACCTAATTGACCTAAAAAACAAAATGTTAATTCTTAGCGATTTCTTATATGTAAGAGCTTCTCCTCGGCAGCGACCACCCATTTGCTGGCCCTGCAAGTGCAAGTCATATAGTGACCATAGAAGATTAAGTTTTTCTCAGAAAAAATTGTGTGTTGAATTATGTTATTGAATGATATAATGGGACGTTCCATGTCACGTTTGAGTCTTGTAGACGCACCATGTCAAAATTTGACTCCGTCAAGAAATCATTTTTGTGAAAAACAACATATATGTTACTACTTCAAATGGTCAGTCAAGATCAAGTTATTAAGATACATACAATTTATTGAAAAACTAATTAGAAGGACCAAAAAAAAATTGAAGAAATAATTATTGATACATTGTTCCATTTATATGATGCTACTAATAATTTATTGAAACCTCACAATATGACAGTAAAAATATTAAAAGTAAAGGGACAAACATGGAGTGGGGAGGGGGGGAGATACCTAAAAAAGTAAACCAATAGATTTCAAGAAAACAGAACATAAGCAATCAACAACTATTCACATCACCATACAACCATTGGGATTTTCATCACTGAAATAATTGGAGGGTGGGTATGCTACAGGTGATGGTGCCGCCGGTTGCTCAGGCCAATGTGGCGGCAGACCATGGTGGGGCGGTGGTGGTGGCGGTAACGGTGATGGTGGCCCTCGAGTCATGTACCTAGGTCGCGGTGGCCCTGGTGGTGGTGGTGGTGGTGGTGGCGGTGGTAGCCCTATTGGGATGAGCCTAGGGGCTGGTTCAGGGTAGCCACGTGGAGGATAGTGGTGCACCTCATGAGGCACAGGAGATGGACCATAGCCATAGTAATAATGGTCATCAATATCATCATCCATGTAGTCCCTAAAGTTCATCCTCAGCCTCATTGAATGCTTTGACCGTGTTAGTTCAATGCTATTTAAGCGGTGAATACGCGAAAGTTGGTCCACTTGGGACACATAACTATTCATGCAGTACGGTCCAACAGGTCGATGGTAATGTGCAAATTCTTCACATGGTGGCGGTTGTGGTGGCGGTGGTGCAGCCCGTTCCTCCACCTGTTTTCGGGCCTTCACAAACACGATTAATTTAGAGCGTGTTAGCGGTAACAAATAGATGTAACAATATTTTGAGAATCATAATCAAGAGAATACAGTAAATTTGGAACACTAGGAAATTTGAAACTTGACGCGTATAAATATGGATACAAGTAATATAATACCTGCGGAGCAATCATAGAGTAGTCCATTGTAGAAAACCTTGGATCGAAACCAAGAAATTCTTTTCTCGATAGAACAAATTGTTGATGGCTAGAGAGAAAATATACTATTTATATACCATTAATTTTCATAAATAAATATAGATATAAAATATGTGTTTGAGTGTACACACTAGAATATAGCTGTATATATAAAATATGTATTATGTGTTAGGAAAGTACAATGAGAAGGACAACTGGAAGGAAAAGTGAAAGATTCAGGAAATCAATTTACAGGGTAAAATTTATTTTTTGTAATTAATTTATAAGAATCTCATAGTCAATTATATAAGGCAAGCTTTGTATCAAAGATATTTCCGTGCGTAATAACTAGAATTTCTAATTTTTAATAAAGAGAAAATTATTTAGGAATGGAATGTGTACGGAATAATGGCATATATGATTTTTATTATTAACGCCAAAATAAATATATATATATATATATTTAAGAAATTTAAATATCTATCTATGTATATATATATGATGTGAAAAAATGAAAATTAGATTTAGAGAGAGAGAGAGAGAGAGAGAGAGAGAGAGAGAGAATTATGTCTTTTAAATTAATCTGGTTTTAGAATTGAAAACAAAAGTAATCAACAGCTGGGTACAAAAGTAAGCCAGCCAGGGGTACGAGGGGACTTGACTTCTTTAGAACGGAACGAAAATTATTATTAATGGCCTAAATCCTGTGGTAAATAATTTTCTTTTATTCCTGTCCGAAAAAAAAATGTTATGAATCCACTACATAAAAATAAAAATTCCATCAAATATTAGACAATTAACTAACGCGAAGGGAACAGCTATTGCTATTGCCAAAATAGTTTTGGCTTCCGCTAAAGCAAACTAGTGAAACTACCCATTGACCGATTGTAAATTATGTTTTAAAGCAAGGATGGCTTTAGTACAATACCGTATCGTATCAAGTATACCGTATTGAAAATTTGTATACTAAAATTTATTACCATACCAAAATTTTTGGTATATTGAAATATCGTTATGGTACGGTACGGTACCTAAACTACAATCCTTAAAGAAAAAAAAAAGTATGTGGACAGTGAGCATTTTTGGTTAAAACGAAACAATTAAGTTACTTTTACTTGCTTTTAATTAAGTTTTTGCAATCAATTGTTCCAAGAACACTAAATTATGTATAAATATTGTTGCATTATAAATTAACATACATACATCTATCAAATACTTTGAAGCTGAAAGATTAAAATTTAATACGATTAGGAAAAAATGAAGATAAATATTCGATATTTGAAAATAAATATTTGATAGATTGAAGTTTAAAGAAAAAAAATAAATACTTGGCTAAAGACAGCTACGTACCCAAATGAAGATTAGTTGATGTGCGCTAAAATTGACTCGAATATTCCTAAAGGATACCCTCGAACCCAAAATAAAAAATAAAAAAATAGTAGTTGTTATGACTAGGGGTGTGCACGGTCCGGTTAACCGGACCGAATTGCATAGGATCGGACCAAACCGGATATTTTGGTCCTAAAAATTAGAAGGCCGGACCGGACCAAAACGCATGTGAAGACTGGACCAGACCAGACCAGTTCGGTCCAGTTCCGGTTGGTCCGTTCAGTCAGTTCCGGACGGTCCATTCGGTCTAGGTTTTTTTTTTTAGCCCAAAAGTTTTATTGGATCAAAAAGAAATTTTTGCACAACAATATTATATGGATTGTTTTCTTCGCAATTTATGTGGGTTGTTCATAGCTACATCTACCAAAAATATAATATATATATATATATATGTATTAGCGTCTAATTAATAAACTTAAAATAATTAAATTAAAAAAATAATAGTTCAACTTTAAAGTGGAAGAAGAGCTCTTAAATAGATTATTCTCACATAAAATAAATTGATCAAACATAAGATTATTTTCACATAAATAATGCCTTAATCTAACTATTTTTGAAAACAAATTATTACACTACAAAGTTGGAACAGAGATTTCTGCAGGCACCAACCAAAATCAAATCCACACACGTGATTTTCCTTTTAACATTAAAACAGAAGATTATGCGGAACCAAACAAACAAAAAAAAAAAAAAAAAAAAAAAACAACCCAACTCCCGTGGATATATAAATTTTGGAGTTAGTAGAGAAGCAACAGGAACAGGTAGTAGAGTACGTAGTGTATATTAATATTATATATTAATAATATATATCTAAATATATATATATTAAAACCGATCTGGTCCAACCGAAGTATTAAAATGCAAGACAGAAGATCGGACCGAATCAAACCATTTCAGTCCTTCAAAATTTGGACCGAACCGGACCGAATTCAAATGGTTCGGTCCAAATCGGTCTATTTACGGTCCAATTTATTCGCTTTAACGGTTTGGATCAGTTTTTGAACACCCCTAGTTATGACGGTAAAAAATACTATCCGGCAGGTCAGATTTTGGTTCAGTTCATATGTTCTCATTTCTTGTACTAATTTCTAGAACTATTAGTAGTACTTTTTCTCAAACAAATATTTAAGTTGAAGTGAAGTTCCTAATAGTTAAACATTTTAACTAAGAATTGGTTTGGGCAGGTCACTATATTGCCAAAGCAAATATGTAGCACCAAACCAGTATATATGTCATCTCTAAGACTTTAAAGTAAGTGTGTGAAATTGTACCAAATATATTATTTTAAATTGTACCATATGGTACTATTATAAAAATGTATTTAAATTTAGTAATGATACAATACTAGCTAGAATTGTATTTTTTTGATACAATATTGGTACTCAAAATTATTACTAACGGTATACCATACTGTACCGAAATATTAATATTGCCACAATATTACCATATGATACCATTACCAATTGTACCATTACACAAAAAACCAAAATAATACTAATATAGTACAAAAATTACCAATAACATTTAGGGTGCGTTTGATTACAAGCATGGAATTTGTATGGAAAAAAAAAATAAGTTTTATGCAATTGAATTGCCTAGAATTAAGTTGTATGAAAAATGTCAATTAAATGTGTTTGATTGCCTTAATTTTGTACCTGAAAAATGTTGTACTTTTTCATCTTTTAGTGTGTGATAACTATTATTTTCTATAGAAATTGTAACATTTTTCAATTTTTATTGTTTATTAGTTATTATTTTCAATTTAACTTGTACCTTTTCTACATGGAATTTGAGATATGTTAAAAATAAAAAAATATATATATATACATAAAAATAAAGTAATTTTTTTTTGATATTCTAAATTAAACATAAATTTCGGAGCATAACAACGATAATAATAAGGAATATAATATATAGCAGTGATAAATAAATATGTCCTCTAAGTTAAAAAATATAAAATTAATTTTTTTCATATTGTTAAATTAATTTTCAAAGATACATGAAAAAATATTTATGGGTGATTATGCATTTTTCTATCTTATTATCAAATATATTATACCAAAAAAATGGAGAGTAAAGGGATTTTCTAGCTTACCTAGAAAATAAAACCTCCTCCCCCTTAAAAAATATTTTCTAGCTTTTGGAGGAAAATAATGTCACATCAGCTCAAAGTTAGAATTTGACCACCTAAAATATAAAATCCAATCAAACACACTAAACGTGGGAATTTGGATGGAAAACTCCCATTTTCTAGAGAAAATAATGGCTATCAAACACACTTAGATCAAGGGTCCAAATTTAAACTAATCAAGGTTTTACTTTCATTTGTTTCTCTCTTTTTATCCTCATTTTTTTTCTTTAAACTTCAATCATATTAAACTTCAAATATTATTTTTATTTTGACAATGCCAAGAGCAAATCAGTAATTTGACAATGTCAATAATCGAAGTCAACCCCAAAGTTGTCCCAATAAGAGGATTATAACCAATCAAGAAATTTAGTTAATGAGTTAGTAATACTTTTGACCCCTGAAGTATGCTAGTAGTTTCACTTTTGTCCCTAATGTTTCGATTTGGGCGCATTAAACTCCAAAGTTTAGAAACTGTTTCAATGTAGCCAAATTAGTAATTTCCATTCAGTTTTTTAAACGGAATTAACATGTGGAGCTAGGGGTGTGCAGCAAAACCGAAAAACCAAAAAACCGAACCGACCCGGCCCGAACCGCCCCGAAACCATCAGTCTTTTTTAGTTGCGGTTCAATTTAGGTTTGCTTATTAGGGAACCGACTATTCTCGGTTCGGTTTGCGGTTTCGACAAAGCAAACCGGTCAAAAACTGAACCGACCCGAACATATAAATTCACCCAATAAAAAATCCCTAAGCTTCAATTTATACTTCATATGCTGCAAATTAAGGTTTCCTTAACAAATTAATTGAGTTTCCTTAACAAATTAATGGAGTTTTGAAATTGAAATCTTCATCTCTAATCTCCCTTTGCTAAAACCGAAACCGAACCGCAACCGACTACAACCGACCTTAACCGAAACCGATCGGTTTTCTTCCATGTCGGTTCTGTTTCGGTTTTTGATGTTAAGAAACCGAGATGGTCAATTCAGTTGTCGGTCAAGCCGCACGGTTCGGTTAACCGAACCGTGCACACCCCTATGTGGAGCCATATAATTTCTTTTTCATTTTTCTGGTGAAATTTTGTATCACAATTTCGGACCTCTAAATGATCGAATTTGAAAAAATGTTGAACTACAAAATTGAAACTCTCAAAATTTTCTTCGTGAGACACTCAAGAAACCCATGATTCTGAGTCTCGAAGAGAAAATTATGGTTTAAAAATTATTTGAGTCATTGTAGGCATATGTGAAAAAATATTAAAATGCAAACTCATTTTTTTCTCTCTCTAAACCTATTTTCTCCATATAATTTACATTAAAGTCATTTTACTCAATATATCTATTGTCAATTTAATGAATGATAAACCCAATTGAGGCCTAATTATTCTTTTAGCTTAATGTTTTTTTCTTAATCTTTTTAAAAACTTAATTCTTGAAAATCTATAATTGAAGGAGGTTAAAAGTAAAATAGCTGATTAGATGTACTGAAGCCAATATCCCTGAAGAATGGATATCATCATCTCCATTTTACTTTTAGTATCCATTAATTATATATTTCCAAAAATTAAAATTTTAAAATATTAAAACAAAAAAAAACTTAAAAATAAAAAGAAGAATTAAGTCATAATTGGGTATAACAACCATTAAATTGACAACACATAAATTTTGTAAAATGATCTGAATATAAATTATATGGAGAAAATAACCTTATAGATTAAAAATTAAAAATAAAAAATTGGGTTACGGGTTATAATGCTTAACTTTGTTGACTTTGTAAGACAAGATATCTAAAGTATTCAAATAATTTTTAAAGAAATTTTTTTCCTTGAGACTCTAAATCACGAGTTTCTTGAGTGTATCATGAAGAGAATTTCAAGAGTTCTAATATTGCAGTTCAGCATTTTTTCAAATTTGATCATCTAATTGGACTACATTGAAACAATTTCTAAACTTTGGGGTTTAATACGCCCAAATCGAAACATTAGGGACAAAAGTGAAACTACTAGTATATTTCGAGGGTCAAAAGTGTTATTAACTCTTAGTTAACATAACTACTACTAAATTACTACTACATCAACCAAGTCTTTTTAAGTAATTTTTTCTTTTCTTTTAATAAGATTAGCGGCCGTAAGAAACAAGAAAATAACTAATTTCATAATAATGTTGGGTGGAGTACAATACTGCAATTTACCTACAATCTAACACCAAGAATCTGATTAATTGTGTATAGCATTTCGTGAACATGACGAGTTCATCCCAGACCATGATAAATAACAATTTGTGTAATCTAAAATTTCTCATCCTAAATTTTAATGGGAATCATTGTTGTTTTAGAAAGTGATTGATTCTAAGGATTCTTGTGGGGAAGTAGTAGTCAATTTTTATGATGAGTTCTTAAAATCCATCAAACAAACAGATTCATTCATTTGGGCCACTTTCTGGTATCATTTAACCTCCAAGCAAAATCATCAATCAATCTTGCACTTCTCTATGAATATATTTGAATACCATCTAATTCTACCAAACTTTGGTACATTAATAAAAGCCACCGAAGAAAATATGACTGCAAGAAAATATTGTGCTGCATAATCTAACTCGCAATAGAAAATTTGTATAGCTAATAATACAACTATCAAAACACTTAGGGCCCGTTTGGTTGACCCTTAAATTGTCAATTAACTCGTTTAAAATTAACTTATTAACAACTATTTTAACTATTAGTGTTTGGTTTGTATAAATTGTTTAGTTTAAAATTAAACCATTTAAGTTCATTCATAAAAACATAAATTAGGTAATTTTTCAACCAACCTAGAATTACTATATTCTAAATTAGACGATTCTCGCCTTGTCACCTCGACATCCCAAATTGATATACACAGAGGTACGTCTCTCCCCTTCTCTTCTCTTATCCCTCTTCCTCTCCCTCTTCTCTTCTCTTCCTCTCTCTCTCCATCTTCTCTTCTCTTACAATTTGCCTAGGGTTTCAAATAAATTTCGAAAACTATTGGCAATTTTGTTCTAGGGTTTTTAGATTTGGGATTTTCTTTAGTTGAAGGTTATTCTATGGTAATTTTTATCTTATAGTGTGGTATCCGGTCCGTATCCGATCCATTTACACCCCTAATCGTTTGTCACATTCTCTTCATTCTCATGGTATTATTGGGGGGTTACTTTCCATGCCCCTGCAAACAATAGCATGTGTCCATGTACATATTTGGGTCCATGTTATACTTCTATTTTGGTTCGTACCTTTCCTTCTATTATGTAGAGATCTGTGTTTTTTTATGTGTAAAATACTTATGAATACATGGTTTCCTATATTACATGTTGTATCCTAAATGTAGTTGGGATTAATGTTTGTTGGTTGAGTTGCCTTTTTAGTTTTTGTTTTGGGTGGCAGTTTATTAAAGTGCTTTGCTCTACTCTTTTATAGTTTTTGTCTTGTTTTGGCCTTTGGGTGATTTTGACATTAGCCACTGTTTGCTTTCAGTGACTACCACACATAAATCACAAAAAATTAAAATAGTTAGTCTAATAACCTTATTTTATTCATATATATGATTGGAAGGCCTAACATTATAAATTCACAAGATACAATGGAATTTCGATCGAAGGCGGAGTGGGTGTCATCGCGTGATGAATACTTAGAGGAACTTTTTATTGAGCATTATAATGAAGGAAGAATAACTTAAAGTGGTTTCAAGAGTGAAGTCTATCAAAAGGTCACACAAGCTATAAATACTAAGTTTAATATGAATTTGGATGTGCCTCGAATCAAGAATCGGGCATTCTCAAGGCACACTTTGCTATTTTAAAGATGCCACACCCATTTTCATTTCCTACTCAAGCTAAATTAGTTGTCGCACTATGTGTTTTGCATAACCATATTCGCGTAGAATGTGGGGGCAATGATTGGGTTTGCGAAGAATATAATTCTCAGGTACAAAACACTGATCGCGGCATCCAATCAAAAGGCCAGTCTCATGAAACTGTACAAAGATCGTCGATCAAAAGACAGCTTTAAGAAGCCAAAGCATTACGGGATTTCATTGCAATTAATATGTGGAATGATTATCTTAAGTAATTGAGTTTGTCTATTTTATGATTTTAGACATAGTATAAATTTTTATGTTGATTATGATATATTTAGCTTGGATCATATTTTATTATTTGTATAATCGTATTATATCGTGGTTTTATGCTCATACTTTGCTTAGTCGATTTTGGAGATTCTATTTGAATTATGTGGTTTAGTTTTTGCTGAATATTTTTCTCCTTGAAAAAATAATTCAAATATGTTAGATTGAGGCACTATAAAAAAAATTATGTTGGCAAAAAAATCGAATATGGGCGCATATAAACAAAAAAGTGTGTGTAAAAGCTATTATAATGCTTAAGATTAGCAAAGTTATTCAAGTTTTAATTGCTAAACACCTTGAAATTAGTTAATTTATAATATTTGTATTCATACTTAGATTTTCCAAACACATGTAAATTGAAAATAAACCAATTCACAATTGTCAAATTTACAATTAATCAATTTACAATGAAACAATTTATGAAATTAGATAATTTATGCAACCAAACAGGCCCTTAGTTTTTCTCATTATGATTAATGTCTTTAGATCAATTTGCACAATATAAATTTAACATAAGTTCATGGCATTACACTTGTCGGACATTGGGGACAAACTTTGTGCAACTTTATTGCATTTACCAACTGTTCCTAGTTAAGAAATAATAATCCAAAAAACAAGCGCCCAAGTACAGAGCATAAGCCTCAGGTTTAATTTCTCAGTTCATAAAATCATAATGCTAGAAATAATAGCCTACTCAAACAATACATTGCTAAAATCTTAGCAAAAATTTTAAAAATTGACTTGCCAATTGCCATAACAACCTTGGAAAGACTGAGTCGAGTCCAGTCCTTAAGCATCTGCCTCAGCAAATGGATTATGTCGCCACAACTCGTTGTCACCATTCCTCAAGAATTAGTCCCAACCACTGCCAACACTGGTATCCAAATAATCATAAGGGAATGCGGTTTTCAAAGCGGGGGCAGACACCAAATTGGCTTTCTACATTAGCTCCCCCAACTAAACGACTACGGTAATGTAAATGCACCCCAAGGGTTGAAGTCCAAAAGCTTAACCCACCCATCCTTTGTAAGATAAACATCAAATGTTTATTTCTCCAATTCAAATTTTAGCTTCACCTCATCGATAAAAAAATTCTTGGATAACCAATTGTGAACACCCAATCCACGACTGTCGTGTGAACCGGATTTTCATACAAAACAAGCATTCCGCATCAAGTCTTGAATCGTCATGCATATAGGAGACCGTTAGGAAAAATCTTGACTTTCAAGCGCGTTAAGAATCTATCACAACTAATGTCGCCACTTCGCTTACTAAGATAAGGAGCGACCTTCCCAGTCAGGCCGCACGGTTGGCTCCTAGCCGTACGGTTGGCTTCAAGCCGCAGTCCCGAGCCGCAAGCTTTAGCCGCACGCCTTAGCAGCAGCCCTCCAGCCGCGTGGCTACCCAGGTCATTTTTCTGCATTTTTTCTCTATAAATAGGACCCTTGGGGTCTCATTTGAGGGATCTACATTCAAGTAAGTTTTGGAGAGAGAAAACTCTGTTTAGATTATTAGAAAGATAGTTTTTAGAGATAGTAAGTTCTAGACAGAGAAAGTTCTAGAGAAAGAAGGAAACAAGCAAGGAAACCAAGGCAAGGTTCTTATTTTTTCTTCAAGCAAAATCACGTACGTCTTTCTACAACTCTCCTGAAATTCAATATCGCATTTAAATACGAGTTTTAATACAAAAATTTAGATAACTTGCAAAGAAGTTCATTGTTTTTAAAATTAGTCTTTTCTAAGTTTTACAAGAAAACTAAAATCCATTTTGACACGTTTTCAAAACAAAACAAAAATACTAAAACAGTTTTCAAACAAATGGAACTACGAGACTTTGATTTCATTCTTCGAATGAATACGTATGCGCTCGCAAAAGCTCGAGTCTGATTTTAAAATACTGTTTTAAACTAAATTTATCTGGATTGGACTATTTTGAAAACTATTTAAACTACTTGCAAGATGTCTAAAATAGGAATTAAATACATGATCCATTAACAAACCGAAAGGGCGAATTGAGTGCCTAACACCTTCCCAATTCGTAACGTAGTTCCCGAACCCTAACAAAACAAGTTATCAAATAAATATTTGGTTTCAAATGCATGAAAGCTAGTTTGTTATCGAATTGTCTTTTATACAATCTTTTGTTTGTTTTCTTGTAAAACAAACTGGCGACTCTAAAAACATGTTTTTCGAGAAAAAATAGAGACAATAAGAAGAACGGGTTGGAAGTCCGGATTCTCACACCTACACTATATCATTTTTCTTCTCGAGAATATCAGGATAAAATCCGGTTGCCTCGCATTGAGAAATTCAAACTATGACCTTATTTCATACAAAAAAACAGAACTCCATCTCGAGTCAGAGGGACGGGTAGCACTTGCAAAAAACAAAGAAGAAACTTGAGGGCCCTGTGACGTTTTATCTATACATGATTCCTAAGCGTGACATAAATCATGGACTGCTGAATCGAATGCCCAAAGCAAAAGGATAATATTGTTAAAACAGGTGCATTTGAGGTTCCCAGTTGATCTGATTCAAGCAGAGTCTTTAGGGGCACTCCAATTCTGCTTAAGGAAGACAGCACCACCAAAGGATTCAATTGATTCCTTGATCTTCATTTCGAGTTCTAGGAAAGAAAGGGGTGGAGAACTTCGATCTGATTCATCTTCAAATCCTTTTGATATGACATAGTCTTCTTCCTCTTTAGGTTTACGGATTTTGTTGGGTATAGCATCTTTAGTGATGCAAGCCTCTGTCATCTCCATGATGAACTATACCCTCTCTACCAATTTAGAGCCGAAGAGTGGCAGACCCTCCGTTTTTAACTATTTCATTGAAAATATGTGCTATCAAATACTATTTAAAAAAAAGGTTGCACAACAAAGAATTTTGGACGATCAAAAAGAAATATGTATTATGAAACACATCTTCCGGTGACAGAGACTTATGTTAAACCGGGATAAAGAGATAACAAAAACATGTTTTATAATTTTTTTTAAAAAACACGTGTCTCAAAAGTAGTGAAGTTCAATGATCAAAATATGATTGAAGCTAAACAAAACAAAGTACTAAAATAAAATGATGAATATAAAAAAAATTAAAGAACATAGCTTTGCTCTATATCAACACAGTTACATTTAGGATACATTACAACCTTAAATTAAAAAGGAAGTTCTCCCTTGGAAGCTTGAAAATCAAGCACCTGCAATGAGAAAACAAACTTCATGATATAAAATTTGTGGAAAGTAAATCAAATGGAGAAGCAAATAGATTTTCACTTCTTTTTTTCTTTTTTTTTGTTAAATTTATTTTATTTCTCTTCTATGATTGGTCCAATTGTGTATTTGTAGTGTATTTGAAGGAGCTGGGAGGTGTAATTTGATTATGCTAAAATTTATGAAAGATTCTCCTTTCTCTTTTTATTTTCTCTCTATTCTTCTTCTTCCTCAAGTCATTTCTTACCCTAAATTCTCTTATTCTACTCAATTTATCCCTCTATTCTACAACTCTAATTTAAATTCACTCATTAACTATTTTAAATTGATTTAAACCATAACCCCTGCTTAGCATTTGGTATCAGAGTGATACTCTGACCTATTTCCTTGTTATTAATGTCCTGTGGTGGGCTTAATCAACTGAAAAAGCAACTCGATTTAAACCAAGCAGCAATTGAAGCTTCAATAAAGGAAGTGGAGGCTAAACAGGATCATATGGGAGCTAGACAGGACAAATTGGAAATTAAAGTGAATTATGTTCATTCCGCATTCAATTCTCTACTTTCAACCTTCAATAGGCATTTCTCATGGATCAGAGACAAATTAAATATGGTGAGAGAAGCTTTTCCCAGTGTAATACCTTTAGTGGATCCAAGGCATAATGGAATACTTGGATCCCCTGTCATTGATGCTAAAGCTAAAGGGTCCACACCAACCAGTAAAGCCATAAAGGAAGGAAATAACAGTGGAAGATCATATCTACCACTATGTCTCTCCAACAATCAATTCACCAACTATAAGGTACCTAGGCATGAATTCCATCATTTTAATGGTAATGAAGATGTCATTGATTGGCTATAGCAAGATCCATCATGAAAGAAACTAAATAAGAACAAAAAATTGAAGATTCATGCTAGATTATTGATGTATATAGGTTATCTTGTAATAGTTTCATAAATACAATCTATTACATAAACTCTTTAGAAAAGCTTATAAGATAAGAATAAGTCAACTTGCTATAGTTGACTTAAATTTTTAAGCAAAAATTGACTAGTCCACTAGTTCTCCTTTTGATAAGTAACCTGACTCTTCAATGCTCAAAAGTGAATAGTCCACTAGTCCTCCTTTTTAATAATTAAGTTACTTGATTTATTCAAAATTCAAAAGAGGCTTTTTGATTTCAAAAACTTAAACTTTCTTCTTTTCTCTTTCATATGTAGCAGCTCTTCTCTAACGGCTCTTTTTATAATGAACATATTTCTATTGCTATATATAATGAAGAAGAAGAAGAAGAAGAAGAAGAAGAAGAAGAAGAAGAAGAAGAAAAACATACAAGAAATTACACACAACTACTTTGAATTTTACAAAGCTATCTCAAGAGCATCATCATCTTATTCTTAAGAGCTTAAAAGCTATATCTTATAAGTTGTGTTTTGATTTGAATGTTTTCTCATTGTTTATCCTGGAAAGCAATCTTAGTGTTTAATCATTAAAACTTCATTTCTATTTTGTTAGAGGTGTTCACATAGTTAATAAGAGAGAAATCATGTACAAATGTGTGGGTATTATCACATTTGTAGAGATTTGACCTTGTATGAAGTATTTGGGTATTATCACACTTGTAGAGGTTTGATTTTCACCCCTAGAGAAAATTGGTGTAAAGAGGTTTTGATCTTGACCCGCAAAGAAGATCATATAGTGAAATTTCTCGAGTACCAACCTCAGGCGCGGACGTATGGCCAAAAATCGAACTGCATAAACAAAACTAGTTGGATTAGTGGTTAAATCTCTCTAAACTCAAACTCCTTTACATTTCAAGTATTTACTTTATTTTGTTTAAATCTATTGCTAATGATAATTTCTCACATTCAAAAGAATTTATTGAAAATCAATTATTTGCCATAAACCTTATTCACCACCTTCTAGGGTTAATTCTTCGCCAATAATATAGATACATGTATATGATATAAATTGACTTATATTTACTCATTTTTCCTTTGTCGTGAATTTATTGTATAGTGAATTTATTACAATAAGTTAAAGTGGTAATAAATATATATATATATATATAATAAGTTTTAGAACTTTAGTAGTTAACAAGTTATGCTTTAAAGTTCATATATTTTATCCCGTTAAAAATTTTCATACAAAATTAATTTTTGCTTTAAAGTAGACTTGATGAGCTTTAGTTTGAGCTTAAACTTTACTATATTTGGACTTTTAACGAATTAGTTATCACTTTTGAAAGCTGACCTTATTGTGCTATGAATTTAACCTACGGGAATTAGAGCAAAAGAAAATTAGTTTGAGGTCTTGACTAATAGGTTAATTTATATGTATTTGTTTTATATATCATAAGGCTTATTTTATTTGTCCTAATTGAGATGAGAAAACCCTAGCATAAATATAAGTAAGTTATGTTATCAACACCTATAGGGTTTTGGAGAGAAGAAAAGTGTGTATTATTGTACAGCCATTTATGAAGAAGAAAATATGAAAGGGAGAACCTGAGTAGATGCAACACACAATTTGGTTCTTCCTTTTAGATTATCTAGTGAGTGTTTCTCACTTTTATCCCATGGATTTTGATACATGCATATATACATAACCTATTTTATTTTGATTCAATTAATATTGGTGGTTCTTTTAAATTTCTTTTGTTTAATTATCTCTTGTGAGTAATTATCACCCTTATCTTAGGGTTTTGAATCAAGCTATTTTTTAGATTTTCGTTGACCAAATTTATATGAATGAATATTATTTGTATTTGATTCAAATTGATTTCAAGTTAATCCTTGTTGTATAATTTTATTAAAATCTGAAAAACATACTTAGGGTAATGTTATGTGTTTTAAATATAGTGGCCTTGGAATTGATATTATAGGGTTTTTAATTTGGGAGATATCAAATTTACAAAATCAATGCGTTAAAATACTTAATATCAATTAGATTGGTGTCATGCATATGTGTTTGAGAACTCGTTTCGGGTACTAAACCTTTATATAAAAATTTCAAAAAATTTTATGAGGTTATATTATGTATTAGGAGTATGTGGGCGTTGGAATCAATAAGATTTGATGTTTATGTTGAGAGATATTAAAGTTATAAAACCGATGCGCTACATAATCTGATGTTAGGCAACTTGTATAACTATTACCAAAACGTTAATAACTCCTTGAAGATAAATGATTTTTAGTTGAATCTAAATGTATATGAAACTAAACACATAAGGTTATATTGACTAATATTTTTGGAATTTTTGTTTATTCTAATATTTTTTGTGAAGTTGATGGTTGTATCGATTTAAGGTGTTGTTTGTGTTCATACTTTATTTTTTTATGCAATGTAACTTGTTTCTTAGTATAATTTGATTTAAAAGCCTTTAAAATTGAGACTATAAGTTTTACAATGATGGATGGTATGTTTGTATTTGGTTATTGGAAATTGTTACTTTATTGATGATTGGAATATTATGATCATAAAATATTGGTAGAAGTATTTATCTTGAGTGTAGGTCGGAAAATATCCTAGAGGGGGGTGAATAAAATTTTTGAAACTTAATCCGGTTTTTAAAAATTTGTTTCAAAACAGTTCAAATCTATATCAAGTAACAAGTAAATCAAACAAGCAATCCTAATTACAATAAGCAATAAAGCAATAAAAGTAAAGAGCTTAGAGATAGAATGATTAAACCGATAAAGCCTAAGAATTCCTATTGCTATTGTCTCACTACACTCTACAAATGTTGTTTTTCTCACAACACTCACACAATAATTTCTCATGCTATTCTATGAGATAAACCTCTCACAATTTTGAATAAAGAAGTTTTTTTGGTCAAACACCAATATAGAATAATTCTCAAATGTTTGGAAGATTACAATTGATACTCACACTAGAGTTATATTTTGTTCAATGAATATAGCTCAAATGAAGAATGATTGATCAAAAAGGTTGTTTGAATCTTTGTATTATGAAAATAGATGAAGAATAGAGATGAATAGTGATTCTTGGTGTTTTGAAAGTGTCTAGGAGATCATATATATATATATATATGTTTAGACAAAATATGGTCGTTTGAAAGAGTTGGTACAAGTTTGTTGCCAAAAATGGTAAAACAAACATAAATTCAACGGCTATATTCTGGGCCATCAGTCGATTGAGGACCATCATTTGACTGAGCCTCGGGTCATCAATCGACTGATGGGCACTGTCCTACCAGTTAAAATCCCAAATTTTAGACTTTTGCATTTTAGCTCCAAAATCAATTCTAATGCTTTGGGAACTCAAATATATGTTCAAATGGATTTAATATGAATTTATTTCGAAATCAATTTTTGTAAGAATGATGTTTTCAAAGGAATTTTGATTCAAGCTTGTTTTCAATCAATCTAACAATGATATATGAAACATTTAAGATATAATAATCATCAAACAAGAAACTTTACATTTATCTAAAGTACTCATGATCCTTGTTGATTTGTCATGTATGTTTTGATCAAGTTAGTGAGAGTGATATAAGTTAATGATATACTTGTAGACTTGTAAGAGATTGATTTCACTATTGGTTTTGTCGATTTTGTTCCATGAATAATAATCATCGAATATATGGTTATACTTAAAACATCACATAAGTTAAATTACACATGATTAATATTATTGTTATTATCAAAATAAGATTAGTGACTTTTAGTTCAACAATTTCCCCATTTTTTATGATGACAATAAATTAATGTGTTTACAATTAAGAGCATAAATAAAATTTAATTGGAGATGCTCCCCCTCAAACTACGCATATAAGTATGATTGAATATCAATAATAAAGCAAGATATTAAACCAAAGCACAAGATAGAATATCGTAATAAAACTTGAAGTTTAAACCACCATATAAAACCATAAAAGTGCTTAAAGTTTAAAAACCAACATACTAGAAACCTGAAAAACCAATAAGGATAAGTACTTAAGATTTTAACAGCAAATATAAAACAAAAGATCAAAAGGAGTGTGTACCAAACACTCATAACACACATAGTTCTCCCCCTTTGTCATCAACAAAAAGGAGAGTCTCACTCTTGCCGCCCTTGTGGATCTTGTCGCCATTGACCCCATTCTTGATTCCCTTGCCACGAAGTCTATACCGAGAACACGTAGTCAGGATGGTAACGGAGAAATGCAGCCTCATGTGCCCTTTGTTGATCCTCGATGCATGTGTTCATATTGACCGAGAGAGTTTGAATTTGGGCCGAGAGTCCTTGAATGGCTTGTAGCATGGCGGCATTTAGAGGGGCCTCAGGAATGGCTTGAGTACGGCGAAAGGATTGTGAAGGTGTAGCATGTGATGGTTAAGCTTGTTCTTCACTAACCCCCGTGTCAAATATAGGCTCGTCCTCGTCTCCATCATCCCCATCTTGTGGATCATTTGATATCCATCGACCCCCAACCAACTTATATATATTTCATTAACCGAATGGTTTTGACGATGTACAATTCATTTTCAGTTATTTTTAGAACAATAACATCGGTCTTATCTAAATTTCTTGAATAGTATATCATAGAATTTGAAAAAGGTAGTGAGAGTCATTCCATACATGAGACCTTGTTTCTTATGAGTGGTGATTTCATGGAGATGGTGGTGAGGGAACATGAGGCTAGCATAATCCTATTTGTAGCCCTTTGTGATAGCCCAACTAGGAATATGTCCAATTGATTTAATTTGCCGACGCTCGACTACCACGTCTTGGGATAATACAATAACCAATTATTAAGTGGATGAATATTGCGTTTGCTTTGGAGGTTCAACATTTACCCGAAATATTTTCATCGCCCAGTCCCATAATAGCGTCTCTTAAGAATGAGACATAGAGCCTAGCGATGTAATATAGTTTCTTTTGTTGCTCACACCGAAATAAGTTTCCAACGCAATTCACTATGGGTTTTAGGGGCTAGGAAGGGTTTTAGGCGACGCACGCTAATATTTGGGTTCGTCACCTAAAACTTCACTTAGGCAACGTACATTAATGTTTGTCTCTTAAAACTTAACTTAAGTGACGTACATTGTCAATGTACCTCTCTTAAAACTGCATTTAGCGTGATGTACATCAATGTACGTCTCCTAAAATTCCACTTACGCTAGATACAAATACGTTGGTCAAAAACACAAATTATGCAATAGATCATGGCGACTAGTAAGGTATGTCTCCTAAGAGTCACTTAGGCGATGTACACTGATAAATGTACGTCTCCTAAAAGTCCCACTTAGGCAGCGTACACTGATCAATGTACGTCGCTTAAAGTTATTCTCCTACTGCAATTCTCTACAAAATTTCAAATATTTGGCAAATCTAAAATTCACTTAGGCGACATACATTGATTAATGTACATCTCCTAAAAGTCCCACTTAGGAAACGTACACATTAATCAATGTACGTTGCTTAAAGTTATTTTCTTACCGCAATTTTCAACGAAATTTCAAATATTTGGAAAATGTAAAATTCACTTAGACGACATACATTGATCAATGTACGTCTCCTAAAAGTCCCACTTAAGAGACGTACCCTAATCAATGTATGTCGCTTAAAGTTATTTTCCTACCGTAATTTCCAACGAAATTTCAAATATTTAAAAAATCTAAAATTCACTTAGGCGATGTACATTGATCAATATACATCTCCTAAAAGTCCCACTTAGGCAACACACATTGATTAATGTACGTCGCTTAAAGTTATTTTCCCACCACAATTTCCAACGAAATTTCAAATATTTCGAAAATTTAAAATTCACTTAGGTGACGTACATTGGTCAATGTACGTCTCCTAAAAGTACTACTTAGGCGACGTACATTGATCAATGTACGTCTCCTTAAACCTAAAATATTTGGGAAATTTAAAAATGATTATTTTTCATGTTTGAATTATGAAAATTATTTCTTCTAAAACTCTCAATGTCATGTCTTAAAAATGAAATTTGATTTTATTTCTATTTTGTTATTTTAATTAATTAACAAAGATAAAAACCATTTACCCAACTATTCCTCTAATAATCCCCTAGGCACCAATCCTTCTCTTGCTGCCACTGGAGGAGGCATGATTTGAAGTTGGTGGAGGCTTAATTAACACCAGGTAATTTTTTTTAATTACAAGTAAAAATAATGTGACAAAAAATTTACTTATTAAACATCTATTACAGGGAGTAAAATGAGATAATATAAGATATATTTTGGAAAATAAATATGAATTCAAGTGCTCTTTAATTTAAAAGTGAAGACTACTTTACGCATTTAATTTTTTGTTGAGTTATTGATTTAAAGGCCAAACCTATAATACATAAAATTTTAATTTAATTTTTTTCTATTTTTTTCCTTTTTAATAGTAATTATAGGCCATCCCAAAAACAAATCCAACCTCATAGTTGCAAAGTTCACACAAATGTCCCTATAGAAATATAAACTGCTCAATGTAACGTAAACGGATTCAGGGTTACTACATTTACTCACAATGTGAGCCTCAGAGTTACTACGTTTACTCATAATGTGACGTAAACGGAATCAGCTTCGTTAGATGGCTACGAGACCAGAATCGGAGCACCCAAAATAACAGAGTTATGGTAGAGGCTGATGGCTTCCCTTACTATGGGGTTCTTGAGGAAGGCATGTCCGTTGGTATTAATAAAGGCCATTTACCGATTGATTTACCGAAAGAATACCCCTAATCCAACTTTATTAATTTACAGAGTTTTTATTATATACTAGTTATTGTGCACGTGCGTTGCACGTGATTTTAGTGTTTGACAAAAGGTCTTAGTTTTAGTAATAAATATTTAAAAAGAGTTGGTTAATGAGTCAAAAAAAGAAGAAGAAGTTCTATCCAAAGCAAAAGCTTCATAAATAGATAACAAATAAACTAAAAACAATAATAATAATAATAATAATAATAATAATAATAATAATAATAATAATAATAATAATAATAATAATAATAATAATAATAATAATAATAATAAAAACACTAGCCAATAAAATTTAAAGTGTACGCAACCAATAATAATAAAAAAAACACTAGCCAATAAAAACACTACTGTCGACCATTAACCAATGAAAAAATACTAAGATATATTGTAAGAGATGAAATATCATTGGTATAGTAGAGAAACTAAAATAAGTAGAATTTAAACCAAATTAATATGATATTATCGTGAATTTGATTTTGAGTAGAAAATTTTAATTCTAGTTTTGAGTACAATAAAAGGAGTAAAAGACATAATTTTGTTTTAATTCATTTTATTATTATTTTATTTTGAGTAGTACAACGTGATTTTCATTAGTAGAATAATTTGTTTCATGTGCTCATTAGTAAAGTAATTTGATACTATTGTGAATTTCATTTTGAGTAAAAGACATAAAATACATAATTTTTTTCATTATTAGAGTAATTTGATACTATTGTGAATTTCAATTTGAGTAAAAGACATAAACTACATAATTTTATTTTAAGTAGTATAACCTGATTTTCATTAGTAGAATAGTTTTATTTTTGTAATTTTATTTTGAGCAGTACAGCGTGATTAACATTGCTTTACAAAAATAATATATATTTTTTAAATAAAATAAATAAAATCATTTATGCAGAAAGAGAACTATTGTCAACTATAAAAAAATTATAAAAACACAAAAAACCAATATCTACTATTTTGTTGAACTATTGTTTTATGAAATAGGATTTGTTTTTTTATAATAATAATAATAATAATAATAATAATATGTTTGAATAGAGAGAACGAACCGTGTATATTTCAAAAAACTGGTAATATGTCTTGTGTTTTTTGATATGGCTTATGTATATATATATAAGTTTACGAATTGAAATTGTAATTGAAATAAATTAAGATATATTGTAAGAGATGAAATATCATTGGTATAGTAGAGAAACTAAAATAAGTAGAATTTAAACCAAATTAATATGATATTATCGTGAATTTGATTTTGAGTAGAAAATTTTAATTCTAGTTTTGAGTACAATAAAAGGAGTAAAAGACATAATTTTGTTTTAATTCATTTTATTATTATTTTATTTTGAGTAGTACAACGTGATTTTCATTAGTAGAATAATTTGTTTCATGTGCTCATTAGTAAAGTAATTTGATACTATTGTGAATTTCATTTTGAGTAAAAGACATAAAATACATAATTTTTTTCATTATTAGATAATTTGATACTATTGTGAATTTCAATTTGAGTAAAAGACATAAACTACATAATTTTATTTTAAGTAGTATAACCTGATTTTCATTAGTAGAATAGTTTTATTTTTGTAATTTTATTTTGAGCAGTACAGCGTGATTAACATTGCTTTACAAAAATAATATATATTTTTTAAATAAAATAAACTATTTAAATTCGTAAAAGAGAAATTTAAGTAAAACTAAATATAGTGATTATATGAATACATATATCGGATTGATTTAAAACTTTACATGTTTAAATAAATACAATAAAAATAATGTATAATAATAATAATAATAATAATAATAATAATAATAAAAATAATAGACATAAAACGACGTCGTTTTCTAGTATATTTTTATTTTTTATTTTATTTTTCCATTTTCTCTTACACTTTAACCTTATCTCATTACTCCTCAACTCCCCTCTTTCTCTCTTCCGCCGTTTCCCTCTTTCTTCCTTTCTCTACTCTTAACCCCAAATCACCATTGCCGACTTGATGTCTCGCACTCTCGTCGCCGAACACCTTCTGCCGACCACCGACACACTCACACACACGTCTCGCACTCTCTACTCTTATAAGTTCTTTCACTGGTAGGCTCCACTACTATTATTTGAAGCTTCATCATTCTCACTCTATGTTTTGATTGATTTTTTTAGGTGTGATTTGGGATTTGTGAACCCTAGATCAATTGTTTCTTTACACAAAGAAGATAGAAAAAGAGGGATTTTTGAACCCTGGATCTATTATTTTTTCACATGAAGAAGTTAAAAAAAGAGAGATTTTTGAACCCTAGATCTACTATTTCTTGACACAAAGGATTATACTTTGATATGTTTATTTTTGTGTTATTAGCTCCATGAGTTAAATTTTCAGTGAACTAATTTAGTTGTGCTTAAAACTCTATTAGTTTCATCACTTTAGAATGCTAATGGATTTTGATGATTTTTATCATTAGAAGAGAAGAATTAAGGGTAGTGTTAGGAATTGACAAATTCTTAATCTGAATCTAAGTAATTTGCATATAGTTTAGGGTTTGATTCTTAGAAATTGAGGGACAACGAACATAAATTCAAGATTAAGAAGGAGTTTAGAGTTGAAGAAAATATCCAGAAGATAAATTTAGAGAGAATAAAGAGAAGAAAATATAGAAAGGTTATGGATGGTAGGATTTTTGGTTCAACATGGGACCTGTGTAATATGTGCTACCTGTTGCAAATGCTGTTTGTAGAAAAAAAGATATAATTACTGGTTAGTGAATCTGATGCACCAATTCAACATATGGTGAACTCTTTATATAGTGAGCCTAAGGTAGAACAATTAATTTGATCCCCACAACACAGAGTAATCTATATATAGTAGTGATGCAAATTAACAAATTCACTTGTAAAGAAACCATTTTAAAGTGAGCTAATTAATAAATAGAAAGTGTTAACATTAATTACTAATCACCCTAGAAAGAAAATAAGTGTAAATAATAAAAATAAAATACACCTTGGATTTACCCAGTTGCTCTGTGTTTTTTCCCCACTCCAACTTTATATATGTACCCAATTTTGATGTGTTCCATACTCTCAGCATATTTAAATTCTTCATGTTTGAGAAAAATTTTCATTTTATAATTTAAGAGCTTTGCTTATTTTCTAGATAATAATAAGAGGTTATTGTGTTTACTTTGAATTTATGGCAATCACTTATTATTCATAGTTTTATTTTTCTTTTGAATGCTTTGAAATAGATAATTACAATTTTTTTTTGAATAGTACATAATTAAAATTAATTCTTGAAATTGAAAGTAAGCTATTTTTCCATTATTAAATTGTGGTTGGCATTCAGGTTCTTTGTTCTGAGGGCATATGGTTGTGTTTACTTTAAATTTTATATATAACTACATAGAATTAAGAAAGGGTTCCTCGCAGCATTCGCTGCAAGAGCAGAGGTGATTACTTACATCTTTTTCTATTTTTTTTTGCTTTATAATACTAAAAATGTTACTAATTATAATGTATGTTTTATCCTGTAGGTGACTCGGCCTCCATTTCCACCTCCACCTCCTACACGCGCACCCGTGGCATATGCGTGTGGAGGAAGACACACCGAGAAGGTGCGAAAGAAAGGGAAGAAGATTACCTTCCCCAGGTCCGACGACCTCAAGCTACCGTCGGACGAGCATTATCAGGGTCGCCTCGCACGCGACCTAACCAGTATCGTGAGGGACTCTTGTCCCCATGAGGGCGGCTTCATTTTGGGAGCTGCCTCAAGAGGACTAGATGATTGTCTTCAAAATATCTATGTAAGTACTGTTATTAGTACTTCTATTTTTTTATTACTTGCGTGTATATTCAATGTGTTTGACTTACCTATGTTGTTTTTCCTTTATAGACCTACTACGACATCAGCCCCGAGCATAATGCGCTATTCGACTACATCCAGACATTAGCAGCTTCGCGCTACAAAGATTGGATGTCGGAGTGCAGGTCCCACTTCGAGACACACGGTTCGGAGGTTCCACGTGAGTTTGTCCAACGTGTGGAGCAGTGGACGTGGCTGACGGAGCACTTTTCAACCGAGGAAGATAAGGTAATATCGTCTGTCATTTGCATCTATTATTATTAATATTATTATCATTATCATTATCATTATCATCATCGTCGTCGTCATTTCGAATTTTTACTAACTTTAAAGTTCGTATTGCATGCCCATTTTTACTAACTTTAAAGTTCGTATTGCATGCCCAATCCCAGAGAATAAAAGTGATTCGAGCATTTCAGAATAAGGTGGACCACACTCGGACCCACCGCCTTCGCCTACACAAGTGAAAAAGCTGAAGGAAAA